>NBIL01024997.1:0-12488 GCA_002752925.1 Viola pubescens var. scabriuscula
ACTTTTGCAGACAAGCCGAAAAAGGGAAACTTACCTGTTGTACTAAACTCTTGACTGTATGGTTGGTTAGCCATTTCAAGCAAAGACCGGAGCAATCTTTATTCTCTCCAAGTTACCTGGGCCTGAATCTGTTAGAAAAAGTCGTCAGAGGGATGAGCTTAGAGACAGCGGTGGGTGATTGGACATGGGAAGACAAGAACACCTGGGTCGACAGATTCCTGAACATTTCTGAAGAAGACATTAATCGACATGCTAAATGGATGCGAGCCGCTGATCCCATAGTGTGTTGTGGAAGCCTATTGTGGGTTCCTTTGATTAGAGCAAGAGGTCGTGTGCCTTATTACCCTGCTCTTGTCCTAAGTCAGTTTTGCATCACACAGATTATCCCCGCAACCTACAGCATGCCGGACTCAAGTTTGCTGCACCCCACAGAAACCCAGATCCATCGTCAGTACGCGAACGAATGGAAGAGTCCCTTTCGCATCGAAGGACATGTTATCTCGGCCCAACCGACAGCGGAATAGTTGCCTATGGATATACCTCACGGCCCCAAGTGATGACCATTTGTCCTAAGTTTTCTTTTGTTCACTGTTTTGTTTGTTAGATAAGTAACCACTCTAAACTTGCAACCTAAGATTATCCAGGAGTGTTGTAACTTCTTATGTTAAAGTTTAAATTAAATGAAGGAGTTTTTGTACTTATTTAAGAGTTCTTGTTAAGTAACATCCACGACTTCCTCTTATGTTTGAGAGGCCTTATTTGCGGTTATCTCCTCAAAATTTCAAAAGAATGAATGAAAGCTTACCGCGTTGTTATCATCTCAAGTCTAATTTAAAATAAGACATGATAAAGACAAAGATAGCGGTGTTTTCTCGGTTTCAGCTGCGCGCTCTTTTGTTTTGGCCAATATGGATATGATTTACTCGGAATTTCCACTCGAACAAAACACGAAAGATGTTGATAACAGGGTGAAGTCTTCACACACTGAATTTCATATTTTTATGGGCCTCCCATCTCTCACCAAAAAAATCTTGACGCAAAGATAACGGTGTTTTCTCAGTTTCGGCTGCGCGCTCTTTTGTTTTGGCCAATATGGATATGATTTACTCGGAATTTCCACTCGAACAAAACAGGAAAGATGTTGATAACAGGATGAAGTCTTCCCATGCCGAATTTCAGAATTTTATAGGTAGTCCATCTCTTGGAAAAGAAATCTTGACGCGAGGATAGCAGTGTCTTCTCGAGTTCGGCTGCGTGTTCATTTGGTTTGGCAGGGTCAGATGTGATTAACTTGGAGTTTTCACTTGGCCAAAATATGAAAGACGTTGATAATGGATTGAAGTTTTCCCATACCAAAATTCAGATTTTTCTGGACGGCACAACTCATACAAAACAAAGAAGAAAACTGACGCAAGATTCAAATTTTTCGTATCCTTCATATATCCATCAAGCTCACTATTCGGGTTATTTAGGAAAGTCGTCATCTTCTCATCATAAAGAAATAAATTGCTTCAGCTCTCTTTTCGATATTTTTTTTGGGGGGGATGAATAAAAGCTCCCCGTAGGAATGAATAAAGGCTTCCTCCATATTTCCGTCAAAACTAACCATTTTGGATATCCAGGAAAGATCGTCATCTCCTCGTCGGAAGAAAGTATCAAGTGAAAGTGCGGCCAAGGGAGTGAATAAACAGCATGGAGGCCTCAGGATGACATTTTGCACGCATGTTTAAATATTATTTATGCTTCTAAACTTCGTCTCTTCTTCCATTTTCAGGTTAAACATAGCTCATAAAAAGCAAAACATCCCCGACAAGCTTCACGTAACCAGATTCCAAGCACAAAAAATGACAGAATAAGTTAAGATAGCTGAAGCAAGGATAGCAGAGCTAGAGGACCAAGTTCGGATCACTACAGATAGGGCGGTACAAGCTGAAAAAGAACGGGATGAGGCAGCCACGGAGCTTCCACCCGGCTTTTATCCTCCTTTCGCCCAGGAAACGGGGACTACCTCATCATCTGTTACAGCAGGTCCTTCGTCGACCTAACCACCTGCCACTTTCGGAACACAGTGGAAATGGCCAAGTCCTTTCGTTAATCTCAACCCTACTGCTGTAGTAGATACTGTCGGACAAAATGATATTCCTCTTCATCCTTCCATGGTTAGTCTCACTCTTGAGAAAGGCAAAGCTCAATTTCCTCCAGAGTCCTAGTATTTTCACCCATCCCAGAGCCACTCTGCTCAGGACACGATTCCCAGACCTTTGGAGACTAAAATTCCTGGAAACAATCAGATACAGCCATAGGCTTATGTTGAATATCCGTCGGCCGTTAGCTTTGATAGGATGAGCCTATTAGAAGAAAGACTCAGAGCTATGGAAGGAACTGACTCTTTTGATCCTACAGTTCCTGTAGACATATGCCTGGTCCCGGGAATCACAATGCCTCTAAAATACAAGGTTCTAGAATTCGAGAAGTATACCGGGGTAGAATGCCCCAAAACTCACCTCAAAATCTATTGCAACAAGATGGCCGAGGTGATAAAAAATGAACCTTTACTAATCCACATGTTCAGAGAGAGTCTGGCCAAGCATGCTCTGACTTGGTACATGAGTCTAGATAGATTCAAAATCAAGACATGGAGGGATCTATCCGAAGCCTTCTTCAAATAGTACAAATTCAACATGGAAGTAGCACCTGACCGTTCCGATCTATAGGATCTGGAGAAGAATACCAATGAAATGGTGAAAAATTACGCCCAGAGGTGGAGAGAGCTAGCTGCCATAATTTCTCCCCCTTTGAGTGATAAAGAGCTTTTGTCCATCTTCGTGAACATCTTCAAGGTTCCTTATTACACTTATCTCATCTCCAATCCATCGAGTAGTTTCTCAGACATGGTCATGGTTGCAGAGAGAGTCGAGCAAGGAATTAAGTCTGGAAGGATTGTTGTTTCTGCACCAGAGGCAACGCCTAAGAAAACCCCTATCGTGAAAAGAGATGTCAGTTTTGTCTCTCCTTAACCTAACTACAGGCAATCTTTCCCATCGCCTCCGCCTTATCTGCCGCCACCACAGTATCCTTCACCATCGTTCTATCAACCCACCTTTTTTCCTTTCCCGTCAATGTCTGTTGCTAACGTGGCTCCGCAGTACCCCGCACCATTTCCACCTTTCCCATCGCCACCACCGCAAATACAGCAACCTATACCACCTAGACCATATAACCCACCAAAAACCCCAAATAACCAAAACGTCTAAAAAGGCCGTTGGAATCAAGAACCACTACCGCCTCTTCCCATTCCCGCGGGAGAAATCTACAAGCATCTTCTAGCAGTAGGGCAAGTGGTACCTGTTCCAACCGAACCGCTATCGCCTCCTTATCCGAAGTGGTATAATCCTAACCCTAGATGTGAATACCACGCCGGAGCTCCGGGACACACGCTAGAAAACTGTTTCACCTTCAAGGCAAAGGTTCATCACTTGGTCAAAAGCGGGTGGGTTTCTTTTAAAGGGCTAGCCAAAGGACCTAACACGACCACCAATCCCCTCCCAAACCATACTCTAGGAGTGAACGTCGCTTCGATCGAAAAGATTATCGACCCTTTCCCTTTAGTGATGGAAATGTCCAAAGAGAAACTTTTCCTTACATTGGCCGGAAGTGGATACCTACCGCGCTCAGGAGGTAGTTTGAGCAGTTGCTTGTTCTGCCAGGGGGCAAGCGAACACAAAATCCAGGATTGTGGACTCTTCGTGCAAAAAGTGAAACAATTCGTGGACTTTGGGGTTATTCAGGTTGAGAAGAAGGCACATGAGTTCGAGATAGTCAATGCTATTGAGGGTAACTCTCACACCCCATATTCTTTCGAATATGTAGCCCAAACAAGCGCCCCAGCCACGACACCACTCAAGATAATTTTCAAGTTTGCCCAAAATGCACCCATCAAAGATTTACATGCAGTCCTTTTTAACTATGGGTATGAAGTTATCACCGCCCCGTCTCTGGTTACATCGGCGACCCCTTTCACAGGAGAAACTTCTAATGTTGGGGGCATGACTCGTAGCGGAAGATGTTACGTCTCTGACGAATTTGAACAGCAGAGGCAGGCCAAAGGGAAGAGTTCATTGGTGCCCGATTGATTAGTTGAGAGAGTACAAGAGGTGAATAAACCTGTGTCAAAGAACGACGCAACGAAGTTCTTAAAAATCATGAAGCAGAGTGAATTCAGCATCATCGAACAGCCGAAGAAAACCGCCCGGCTCGAATCTCCATCATGGAGTTAATTCTTACTTCAGAACCCCATCGCCAAGCTCTCCTAAAGGTTTTGAATCAAGCCTTTCTGACTAAAGATATGACCATAGAAGGAGTGGAAAACCTCATCGGGAGCATCCAAGCTTTGAGTAGCATTTCCTTTTCTGAAGGAGAGATCGACCCCGCAGGAATGAGTCATAATAAAGCCTTATACATGACGGTGGAATGTAAAGGCCATGTCATAGCAAAGGCCCTGATTGATAACGGGTCTGCACTGAACGTCATACCCAAACATGTCCTTGAACAGTTGCCGGTTGATATCTCTCATATGAAGCCAAGTGGGATGATGGCTAGAGTATTCGATGGCACTATTCGAGAGATCATCCGAAACTATGATTTGGATATGGTCATGGGGCCCCACACTTTCACCTTGACCTTCCAGATAATGGAGATCCAACCTGCTTATAACATGCTACTCGGATGACCTTGAATCCACTCAGCAGGGGCCATCCCTTCTTCCTTACACTAGTGCATCAAGTATGTGAAAACGCTGTCCTCATCACCATAAAAGCGGAAGAAGCCTTAATTCTGGCCAAGCACTCGTCTGTACCTTATATCGAAGTTGCCGAAACTTTGGAAAGTTCATTCCAAGCTTTTGAAATTATGAACGCAGACTGGATAGAGGAGGGATCCCCCATTTTTGAAACCTAGGAATCTAAGACAACTAAAGGGACTGTTGAGAGGACATTGAAAGATGATTTCCAATTGGGAAAGAGGCTCGGAGCCAAGTTGCAAGAAATGAATGGTCTAGTCTCCACCAAGAGCTTTGGGGACCGCTTCGGCTTGGGTTACTGGCCAAACCCAGCAGATTTTCTTAGAATCTCCAAGGAGAAGAGAGAGAGATAGTTGGATAAGTTGTTTGGGCGTCGAACGCCGATTGACAAGATATATATCCCTCACATCAAGACAACATTCCCCTTCGCAGCTGAAACCATCAACACAAGTCCTACTGTGGTCAACAGGGCTTCAGATTCCTTTGTTTTCACTCTGGGAGGAGAAGAATCGCTGCAGAGCTCGCTCATTTCCGTGAAGAAAGATGGGGAGTTTGTACGCAACTGGACCGGCACCATGCTTCCTGATGTCTCTCTGTAACTGCTTCTTTTGAAATATTTACCTATGTGCATATTTGCTTTATCGTTTTTATTTTCCTAAAGGATTGACAAGATCTTTTGTAGGAACTTACGTTCCCCTTTGTCAAATATCAATATATGCAGTCTTTTATTCAAAACGTCTTTTACTGTTCGCATTTTTACTTTCAGGATAAATATTAATTCGGATTGTCTTAATAAACCCTATGTCTTTACTGGTGGAGAAATTATCGCCGCATTTGAAAACGAGGTTGAAATTCCACGAGAGTTAGCCCGTTTAGTAGAAAGTTCGGGGAAAGAGATAGTCCCTCATCAGGAAGAGTTGGAAGACATAAACTTGGGGGTAAGCAATGAGAGTCGAAAAATAGTCAAAATCGGAACGAACCTGGACCCTATTCAAAGAGAGAGGTTGATTTCTCTCCTCAAAGAGTACGCAGAGGTGTTTGCTTGGTCATATGAAGATATGCCGGGTCTTGACCCTAGGATAGTTGAACACCGCATCCCGTTGAAACCCGAGTTCAAACCAATAAAGCAGAAACTCCGAAGAATTCACCCTGACATCCTTTTGAAGATGAAGGAGGAAGTCACAAAACAAATGGACGTGGGTTTCCTAAGAGTTTCCGAGTACCCGGAATGGGTCGCCAATATTGTGCCGGTACCAAAGAAAGATGGGAAAGTTCGCATGTGTATGGATTTCCGGGATCTTAAAGTTCGCACGTGTGTGGATTTCCGGGATCTTAATCGAGCCAGCCCCAAAGATGATTTCCCACTCCCTCATATTGACATCTTAGTAGATAGTGCCGCCCATAATGACATGTTCTCCTTCATGGATTGATTTTCGGGATACAATCAGATTAAGATGGCTGTTGAAGATAGCGAGAAAATGACCTTCATCACGCCCTAGGGAACCTTCTGTTACAAAGTGATGCCTTTCAGATTAAAGAACGTCGGTGCTACTTACCAAAGGGTCGCGGTCACTCTTTTTCACCATATGATGCATAAAGAGGTGGAGATATATGTTGATGATATGATAGCCAAGTATCGTGGGGCACAGAATCACGTAGACATCCTAAAAAATGTGTTCGAAAGATTGAAGCAATTTCAATTACGTTTAAATCCAGCCAAATGCACGTCCGGAAAGTTGTTAGGGTTCATTATCAGCAACAGGGGCATAGAGGTAGACCCGGACAAGGTAAAAGCAATTCAAGGTTTACCTTCTCCCAAAACTTAAAAGGAAGTACGGAGTTTCTTGGGGCGCATCAACTATATCGCCCGCTTCATCAGCTAGTTAACGCTTACCTGTGAGCCAATGTTTAAAATGTTGAGAAAGAACGGAGACGCTGAATGGGATGAAGATTGCCAGAAAGCCTTTGAGAAGATCAAAACGTATCTACAAAGTCCTCCGATATTAGTCCCTCCGACACCAGGACGCCCTTTGCTTATGTATTTGACGGTTACAAGTAGTGTCATGGGCTATGTCTTGGGGCAGCATGACTAATCAGGGAGGCGTAAGTGAGCCATTTACTATTTGAGTAAAAAGTTCAACGAATACGAGATGCGTTATTCCATGTTAGAACGAACTTGTTGTGCGCTAGCATGGAGTGCTAGAAGACTCAGACAGTATTTGTTGTATTACACGATATGGTTGATCTCCCACATGGATCCTTTGAAATACATCTTCGAGAAACCTTATTTATCAAGTCGGATCTGCAAATGGCAAGTGTTATTGGCCGAACATGAGATCATATATGTGACGTGAAAGGCGGTTAAGGCAAGCGCTCTCGCTGACCACTTGGCCAATCATGCTTTGGATGAGTATGAGCCACTAAAATTTGACTTCCCAGATGAAGATATAATGATAATTGACACTGAGCCCATAGAAAAAACCGAGGAAGACGATTGGTGGACCATGTTCTTCGACGGCGCGGTGAACGTTGCAGGGAGGGGAGTGGGTGCTGTGATCATCGCTCCAGATGGACGTCATTTCCCCGTAGCGTGCAAGCTGAATTTCCCATGTACAAACAATATTGCCGAATATGAGGCATGCGTTAGTGGGCTGTTAGCGGCAATTGATTTGAAGGGGAAGAAATTGAAGATCTTCGGGGACTCTGCCCTTGTCATTTATCAGGCTCAAGATTTATGGCAAACTAGGGATTCAAAACTGATACCTTATCAGAGACTGCTCACCAAACTCATGAAAAAATTTAAAGAAACCAAGTTTGACCGAATTGATCACGAAAAGAATTGTTTCGCAAACTCTTTAGCCACCCTGGCTTCAATGTTAAAATTAGAATGTGGGGTAATGCTTCAACCGTTGAGAGTGGAAATAAGGGAAACACCAGCATGTTGCGCGACCTTAGAAGATGAGCCTGATGGAAGACAGTGGTTCCACGATCTGGTGCAATTCATCAAATATCAGGAATGCCCACCGGGGGCAAGCCAGAGTAGTAAGAAGACTCTTCAACGTTTGGCTTTAGATTTCTACCTTGATGGCGAGGTTTTGTTTAAAAGAAGGACGGATAGAGCCTTACTTCGTTATGTCACTATTTCTAAGGCCAAGAGGATCATAACAGAGATCCATGAGGGGGTTTGCTCCACGCATGCTAGTAGGCACATGATGGCAAGACAGATAATAAGGCAAGGTTATTTCTGGCTCACCATTGAACGAGATTGCATTGACTACTTCAGAAAGTGCCATAAATACCAAATTTACGCTGATCATCTCCATATCCCTCCAGGTCCTCTTTTCAACATGATGTCGCCGTGGCCCTTCGCAATGTGGGGAATTGACATCATTGGACAAATACATCCAAAAGCTTCTAATGGTCACCGCTTCATCCTTGTGGTGATTGATTATTTCACCAAATGGGTTGAGGCCACCTCTTACTCAAATATCACTCAAAAGACGACCATGTGATTCATTGAGAAGAACATCATCTATCGCTTTGGAATCCCCGAAGCAATCATCACGGATAACGGCACTAATCTGAATGGAAAATTAATCAACGACCTTTGTCAACGGTGGAAAATTAAGCACCGTAATTCCTCGCCATATCGTCCAAAAATGAATGGTGCAGTTGAGGCAGCAAACAAAAACTTGAAGAAAATCATCCAGAAAATGGTGGTCACTCACAAAGATTGGCATGACATACTTCCTTTCGCTCTACATGCCTACCGGATCGCAATTCGTACTTCTACTGGGGCAACTCCTTACTCCCTGGTCTATGGCATGGAACTAGTAATTCCTCTCGAGATAGAAATTCCCTCTCTCAGAGTCTTGGCAGAATCAGAAGTAGAAGAGTCCGATTGGGCTAGAGTACGGTACGAGCAGCTGAATCTAATCTCGGAGAAATATTTGACCACCATGTGTCACGCTCAGCTATACCAAAAGAGGATGGCCAATGCTTATAACAAAAAAATACGACCTCGTGAGTTCAAGAATGGAGATTTGGTGTTAAAGAAAATTCTCCCTCATCAGGAGGCTAGTCAAGGGAAATGGGCCCCGAGGTATGAAGGCCCATATGTAGTCAAGAGCGCATTCTCATGAGGGGCTCTGTTGCTCACCAGTATGGATGGGGACGATCTGCAGAGATCAGTAAACGCTGACGCTGTCAAGATGTACTTTGCCTAGGAATCTGCTGATTATGTTTTGCTTCAGTCGAAAGACATAGGGTTTTGTTATAACAAATTGGCTTAATGTTTATCCTGAATTGAATAAAATGAGAAGTTTGAATAAAACACTGCATATCTAGAGCTTTTTCTTAATCTGTGAGATAACAAAAAGTAAGCAGGGTGTCGGCAGCCCCAAGGATTCGTTCGGGATATAAGAACTTCGCTTAAACTAACATCACTAATCAATGCTAGTTTTACAGGGAATGCAACATTTTACAAGCTCCTTCCTCCTACCATCTCTTGAAAAAAGCCATTGTAGCCCCGCTATGCACATCAGGGAAGTCCATCTCCTTTTTCTGTCTTATTAAAACATCGTCCTTTCTGCTTACCTTTAGTCTTAATTCTGGTGCAGTCATCTTGAACAAACTCTTTTCTACGCTAGGGGGCAACCCTTTTAATTTTTCCTTAAAAGTTTTGTCAAGGGGTTTTCATCCCCTGCCTTATCCTTAAACTGTTGAAAAACTTTTGAAATCCACGCTATCATGGGTATCCAAACTTTATCTAGATTGAGCATATTCATCACTTTATTGCATCATGGATAAAATACACATTCATCGAAATTATATAACATCCATGATCTCGTCTATTGGCTTTTATATCAACGATTTACCTCGGACGTAAGCAGTCACAAACACATCCCTGTGAGCAATTTGGGCCTTCACGCCTTATCCCTTTCACAAGCGCAATTGCATGACTAGAACTAGTTGAATTTGCATAATATCCAGGGTACATGCACCATTAGACATGGGATAGCAGTAAAATGACATTGGGCTTTGCTCCTTTGTTCCCCTTTTAATTTATTTTCCCAACCGTTCGCCCTGAAAAGCTTATCTTCATACCTCATCTACCACTTAAAAAGCTTTATAAAAACCCCCCTCCTCCAACGAGTAGTATTTGACTAAGGTTTCCAAGTGAAGATCAAAGACGCATGTCAATGTTGACACCACCAATCAGCAGGATGAAAGAAAATTCTCAAAGGTCGTGGACGATCTACGTCGAAAAGCAGCAAAAGGCAAGAATCAGAGGTCGTTCCTCAAAATCAGAACAAAAGAAATCGTACTTGTTTCACTCACCATTTACGTTTGACTCAAAAAAAAAAAAAAGAGGAGAAAAAGAAGGAAAAAAGGAAGAACAGAAAGAGAAAGGAAAAGAAAAGAACAAAAAAAAGGAGAAAAGAAAAAAGGAAAAGAAAGAAAGAAATATATATATATAGATAAAAGAAAAAGAAAAAGAAAGAATCAAAGAAAGAGTGTTTCAAAGAACACAAATTAAAGTAGAAGCAAGTACGGAAAACTTCGCAATCAAAGATGATCACGAGAAAGAGCGCCCGACATCAATTAAAAGCAAGTACGGAAGAAGCCAAAATCAATCGAGATGATCACGGGAAAGAGCATTCCCGGCAAAAGCAAAAGACTTGGGCACTTGGCCCTCGCAACAATCAATCGTTAAAAAAAAAACCTTCATTTCCCGCCAAAAATTCCCCTTTACACTATACCCTTCATTTCCCTTGCAAAGTCCACTTGATTACAAGAATGCCCATGCATGTGCATCTTCATTTGAAGTTTATTCACTCGGATTGACATTGCAAATTTAATTTTTTGTGCTATGTTTGTTGCATTTTATGAGTGTAAACACGTAGCCTTGTTTTCGAGCATGAGCGCAAAGACCAATATCCGGTGAGGATTGCTTACGTCTACATGTTGTGGGAAATTCTTATCCTTGAGGTCGTTATCTCCTAAGCAAGACGCAGATGCTCCCTAGACTTGTATCAAACTTGCTTATATAAACAAAATGAATAACATGCTTTCCTGATGCTTAAATTGAATGAATATCCTCTTGCTAAGAAAGTTGATTTTATTTTCATCATCATTTATGCAAAACTTGGGGGCAAGCCATTTGGTAGTATGGAAGTATTCATTAGTTCTCACGTATGCCATTTGCTATATCTGTTTCCACCCATCTAGTTCGGATGTTGCTTTGTGTTTTGCTACCTCTTTACTTATAGAATACAAATATAGAAAGAAGCTTCGGAGGAATTCCATGATATCAAAAGAGTTTCGATGAAAAAAACCAATGTAAATGCTCTCATCTTGAATTTCCACCAAACCGGATCAGGTTAAGACCAGTCACACCAAGTCTGGATCCCCAAATTACAATCTCGCAAGAGTATGTCGTGCGGTGGCCTCTAAAACCCCCACTTTTCAATTCATGTCGTGCGGTGGCCTCTAAAACCCCCACATTTCAATTCGTATCGTGCAGTGGCCTCTAAAACCCCCACTTTTCAATTCTTGTCGTGCGATGGCCTCTAAAACCCCCACTTTCCAATTCATGTTGAGCGGCGGCCTCTATAAACCCCCACATTTCAATTCCTGTTGAGCGGCGGCCTCTATAAACCCCCACATTTCAATTCCTGTCGTGCGGTGGCCTCTAAAACCCCCACTTTCCAATTCATGTCATGCGGTGGCCTCTAAAACCCCCACTTTTTAATTCTTGTCGTGCGGTGGCCTCTAAAACCCCCACTTTCAAATTCATGTTGAGCGGCGGCCTCTATAAACCCCACTTTCCAATTCATGTTGAGCGGTGGCCTCTATAAACCGCCACATTTCAATTCTTGTCGTGCGGTGGCCTCTAAAACCCCCACTTTCCAATTCATGTTGTGCGGTGGCCTCTAAAAATCACTCACATTTCAATTTCTGTTGTGCGGTGGCCTCTAAAAACCACTCACATTTCAATTTCTGTTGTGCGGTGGACTTCAAATCACTCACATTTCAATTTTTGTCGTGCGGTGGAGTTCAAACCACTCACATTCCAGTTCGCCCAAGTAAGTTAAAGGTAAGACCTGCTTCCCCTCTACATTTTTTTTCTCTCCAAAACATATCATTCGGCTTCGCCAAAATTCGGATACTTTGGGGCAACCGTCTTTACCGCTCATCTAAATTTCTAATGAGATAGTAAAGAGGGGGCAACTGTTGATACCCGAATTTTGACGCAGGTAATTTAATCACCTTCGAGTAAATAACTTATATGTATTTTTTTCAGTCATATTTACGTTTATTATCGTATTTCACTAACCGTTTATTATTTTCAGCCCAGCTTGAGTCCTTTTGCATTATTTTAATTGTATCTCTCATTTTAGTTTAGTCCTTTTTCATTTTTTACCTTTATCAGTGTCGGGACGAACTTTCTTGAAATTTAGCTTAATATTTCTGTTTAGGGAGTTGAGCTCAGGTTTTCGTTCTCCTCATTTAGTTCATTTTATTTTATTACGCATTTTGGTTCATTTTTATCGATTTCTAATGAGTTTCTCGTACCAATGACTCAAACCCTTAAATAAATACCCAATCCTTTTTCTCTCTTTTTTTCTCACCACATGATCATCTTGGACTTTCCTTTAGCCTCATCCAGCGGCTCCAAAGCCAAATT
>NBIL01025029.1:0-10479 GCA_002752925.1 Viola pubescens var. scabriuscula
GTCCTGTATCTATTTCCACTGCCTTGTACCTCATACCAAATGCAATTTAAAAGCCACACACAGTATCATTCTATTTCCTCCAGCAACTCATCTTCTAGGCTGTAATTTGATCCGGCAACATAACCAGCATCTTTCATTAGTTCAGTCAATCCTTCCAACAACAGGTAAAGCTCATTTGCATTGTCTTGTGACGTGTCTCCAACCACAAAGGGCACAAATCCATAGCCAATATCAACTAATGCGCAACCAGGAACCTTTCTCACACCGAAATCTCTCATAAATGTCCTCACCTCCGCTAGCTTATGCCAGCAACCTGCAGCCGCATACATATTAGCAATCAACACATAGTAACCTGAATTTTCAGGCCTCATTTCCAACAATTTCTCAGCAGCCCATTCCCCTATATTTGTATTTCCATGGATCCGGCAGGCTCCTAAAAGTGTGGCCCACAGCTCAGGAGTTGGCTTGTAGGGCATAGTAGTGATAATTTTCCTTGCTTTATGCAAAAGTCCACCCCTACCAAAGAGATCAACCATGCAAGCATAATGCTCCAAACGTGGAACCATACCATACACAGTAGAGATCCTTTCAAACAATAATTTTCCTTCAGTTACTAGACCCGAATGGCTGCAAGCTGTTAGAACCGCCACCATGGTTACATGGTCTGGTTGAATCTGACATCTGTTCATTTCATCAAAAAGTTTTAGTGCTGTTTTACCCTCTCCCTGTACTCCATACCCAGCAATCAGCGAGGTATACGTCACTTCATCTCTTCTGGTCATTGAATCAAACACTCTTTTAGCTTCTACAACCATTCCAGATCTCGAATACATATCAACAAGAGCATTCCATACAAGCAAACGGTCTTCAAACCCTTCACGTCTCAAAATGTAACAATGGAACTCCTTCCCATGTTGTAGGTTTGCAACTCGAGAACATAGGGGAAGAATACTGGCAATGGTCACATAATTTGGTTCAATCCCCAAAAGGAGCATCTCTCTGAAAAGGAAGGAGGCTTCTTCATATTGATTCATATGGGCATAACCAGAAAGCATGGAATTCCAAGTAATTATACTCTTAGATTTCATCATGTGAAACAATATATTTGAATGCCTAAGGTCTTCACACCTGGAATACATAGTAATAAGTGCATTATTTACATTTTCAAATCCATCACAACCACTACGAATCGCACAACCATGAATTTCCGCTCCTAACCTAATGGCTCCAATGTGCGAACATGCACCCAAACCAATAACCATTGCGACAGTATCCAAAAGCATGCCACTAGTTTTCATAAGAGAGAGGGATTCAATTGCACCCTTAAAATTTCCCGTTCGCACAAAAGCTCCTGCTACTGTGTTCCAAGTAATAAAACTCGCTTCAATGCCTTCCACCCTCATTTTTTCAAACAGCCCAATTGCCTCCTCACACTTGCCATTGGAAGCATAAGCAGAGATCATTGTGTTCCATGAAACAGAATCCCTTTCAGGCATTTTGTCAAATAAGGAACGAGCAACATCCAATTCCCCAGTTTTACCATACATAGAGACCAATGCATTATGCACAAACAAGTTCCACCCATCACAACTAGCATCAACAGACTCATGAACCAACCTTCCAAAATCAAGGTCTAACTTCTCACCACAAGCCTTAAGAACAGATGGGTATGTGAAACTATCAGGTCTAACTCCCCTACTAACCATTTCCTCATACAAACAAAGAGTCTCTTCAAACAGTCCATTTCTAACATAAGCTGAGATTAGCACATTCCAAGGGAGCGGGTTTGACAGATTTGAATTATCAACAATGGTGTGAGCATCAACCATGAGATCAAAGCTAGAATAAAAAGTTACAAGCTTTGGAACCAAAATAGGATCTTTTTCAAAACCCAGAAATATAATCTTGGCATGGAGTTGTTTACCCTGATGGAGTGATTTAAGGTTGGCACAAGACAAAAGAAGAGATGAGATGGAGTGTGCAATAACCTCATTAGTAGTAGAAGAGGAATGGAGCTGAATTCGTGAAAAAGTTTTAAATGCTTCGAGTAAGCGGCCCTGGGTTGCAAATTCTTTGAGAGAATTGAAAAGGGTATCTATCATAGACTCACCATCCACTCTTTTGGGACTTTGTTTCCATTGTTTAGGTATGCATCTTTGGATTTGACGCATAGACAGACCTCTTAAAGTAAAACACTTTGAAGAAGATGGCATGCACTATAAACGTATGTAGATGATGCATAATGATATCATTTGAGTGTGAACTAAATCAATCAAAATTTGATAAAAGACCCAAATGAGAGAAAAGCAGTTATAGGGAAGGGATACCTCCTGGAGATAGTCTCTACTACCAAACTTGTCAGCAGCTCTAATAGCTAGCGGCGGCAAGGGATGGAGGTAATAAGGCGAAGCTTATGGCGGTGGCCCCTGCACGTTTCACCATTGCACCAGCCACTAGCCTTGTGGTTCTGTGGGTGTTTGGGTAAACAGAGCTGCCGGCGACGGCGAGGTTAGAACATTCGCCAGAGTCGCAGCTGTGAATTTGTAACTTTTTAATTAAGTGTTATATAGTATACTTATATCCTTGAAAACCCCTTAATATTTATAAATAAAATGTGTTTAAAAGTTTTCTTACTGCTAAAACTAAAACTATTAACAAAATAAATATTATGCTACTCACATATCATTTTTATATTTTTTATAAAAAATATCATTTTTATATTTATTAAATTGATTTTAATAATTAATTGTATTTATTAATATATTCAGTTAAGAAAAATGTTATTATTAAAATATCAATATCAAAAAAAAAATTATGCCAAACTAATTAATGAAATTGTGAGCCCACAAAATGCAAGTCTGGATTGAGAAAATTAAAAATTGTAAGACACAAATACGTATATATATTATATAAAAATACTATTCACAACAATAAAAAAGAAAATTCAATTGTATCTCTAAGTATAACACAATTGAAACGTTAATTTCAAATTAAATTTAATTTTCTAAACATTTTTAGCAACCGTAATAATTACTTTGAATAATGATAAAAAATCAAAACACAATATCGTATTAGTGTCAATGTTAGAAAAGAACCCGTGCTTCATAGTAATTATATAAAAATGAGGTGTCCGTGCTTCATAATAATTATATATAAAAAACGAACCAGCTCACAAAAACTTAAGAGAAAATTTGATTTTCCTGTAATGTCAAAACAATTATATTACATGAAGATTTGGCATTTCAATTCTATTATAATAGTAATAATAAGGATGAACTTTATTTTTCGAGGGGAGAAGTAATAATCACAAAAAAATCATCTATTGCAGAAAAACCTACTTCTGAATCAAAAACCAGAAAAATAAATGTTTGATGAAAAAGAAAAACTAGCACATAACATTTTGAAGTCGAACCCATGCTTCTTGTCACAAAGCCATCTACAAAATTCTGACCCTCATAATCCTATTTCTTTTCACATTTTACTTTTTGCTGTTCTTTCCTCCCCACTTGCTTGCTTTCCCTTGAAGGAAAGGTAACTAGACTTGCCTACTACTTCTATAAACAACTCCACATGTTGTAAATTCAACTCGGCATGATACTCAAACACAGCCTCGCATTTCAAGCCTCATTCTCCCGCAGGAGTTTCATCATTCTCTACCTGCGATGACACAGTAATGTCGGAGGCAGCATCATCAATATGCAAGTTTAAGACTTCACCAGACAACGAGGAGGTTTCATCTTCACCATTAACGGACGGCACTGGGGACGTATCAAGAGTAGTGATACGCGAGGTGCCATTAGAAGGGGTTTCGCCACTAACAGATGGTGTTGGGGATGTATCAACAGTGGTGATACACGAGGTGCTATTCGAAGGGGTTTCAGTTTCACCACAAACAGATGGTGCTGGGGACCCATCAGGAGTCGTGGGACATGACGTGCCATTAGCAGGGGAACGTGGCGGTGATGATTCTCCATCTTCTACCGCATTTTGCAAGCTCCAGTACATTATACTGGCAGCTAGAGTGAGGATCATCTTTTGGTTTACCTGCCACCAGATCACAGCAACAATCAAATTAATCAACCGTGTTTGTTCAATTAAAGAACCGTTGGTCAGGTTCTCAGTAGTTCAAGAGAAAAAAGGTAAGTAACTAAAACTTGCATGAGCACCAGGAAGTCAAGGACCGTCCTGATTCCTGAGAACTAGATACGCACTGACAACTCTTCCTAAAACTTGAACCTATGCAAGAAGAACATTCGTTCTTGAGGTCTGGCATAACTAAAACAGGTAAAGTTATTTCTGCTAGAACTAGTAATGGTGCTTTCTTCATGATTCATGGGTATTTGTCCGCTAACAAAGTTACAAAATGGATAAGGCTGGCAGTCACTGACGAAGAAATTTGCACGTATATGCTAAAAGTGTGAAGAAACAGAGCATTAGTACCTCCATTATGTCTTCAGGCAATAAGAAAATGGAACAGCCGAGTTTTCGTGCCACGCTGATTATGTATGTAGCATTCAATCTTTTCTCCTCGTCTGCATCAAAATATGGAAGGGGCAAAATGTGAGCTCTAGATATACCTAAGGAACACTCACCAATAACTCATTACTCATCTGGAAAAAAACTAATGGCACCGAGCACCAATCATACCACTTTCACCCTTGGTAACAAGGTTCCAATTGACTACCCTAGGCTCCACAGAACTAAGAAGTTCAAGGAAGAATATTCCAGTTGAAAGACTCTTGTCCTGAAAATTTATCAAAATGAGAAACGCTACATCAGCACATGATCATGTGCTCATTTGATGTCCAATAAAAGGCATAAATGCCAAACCCTGACTAACCTTAAAGTTGGCAATTCGAGAATGTCTGCCGGAACACTTGATTTTGTTATTTGCCCAATTTAGGATATCTGCATCAGAGATCTCCTTTCCTTGGGAATGTGATCTCAAGTTCTTCAGGAGTTGAAGCATATTATATCTCATCAACTGCCATAAGAAAGCTGAAAAAGATATTATCAGTTTTAAGCAGTTCCACAACATTTTACATAAATTCAAAAAAGAAAAGACCATCTTTAACAAGAAAAGAAAATGGAAGACAGATGCAAAATGAGAAACCAAAAAGTATCTACCAGTACATTTATATCCAACAGTGGAAAAACAACAGCAATTGCCATTTCAGGCCCACTTCAAATGT
This sequence comes from Viola pubescens var. scabriuscula, assembly GCA_002752925.1. Taxonomy (NCBI): domain Eukaryota; kingdom Viridiplantae; phylum Streptophyta; class Magnoliopsida; order Malpighiales; family Violaceae; genus Viola; species Viola pubescens. The sequence goes on from NBIL01025029.1 coordinate 5,193, forward strand.
ACTATCTTCCTAAAGAGAAGGGAAGATTTAAAGCAAGTTTTAAAGCCATGATGCTGAACATTTCATTCCTGTACCTGGTGCTTTGTGTTTTATACATCCTCTAATTGGGAGGAAATTGTTGAGGAGATGGAAAATACAGATACAGTTATGAATGACAAAATTAGGAAAACAAGATACTCTAGCAGACCTAACCAATTCATAAAGGAAAAACAGGTACCAAAAGATTGCTTAATTTTCTATTTCTGAAAAAAAAATCATGCAAAAGAAAACGCACAGCTAGATAATTGACATTACCAAGTATGAGCTTCTTATTTCCTTGTACAATATCATTTCCACCAACATTAACAAGAGAGAATTTCAACTGTCTCCCAATCCCTATGACTTGATTACAGTTCTCTACTTTTCTGAATGGCATCTTGATTGGAGGCTTTGATGCCTGCTTCCAGTTAACTGATCCAGGAGAAACCCTATCAAGAACTTCCAAAAGTATCCATCTGCATGCACAAAGCACAATTATTCAATAAATAGGCTTCTGGTTTGATAGTCGCAATGCTAGGCAAAAGTTGTGTTCATGTGTATGGACTACAGTTTTGGTAAACAGGAGTATAGAAGTGTCATGTGCCAATGAAGACAGCAAAATTCACAAGCAGATGGATAAAAAGGACAAAAGAACAAATAATAGACTAAAGAACAACAACATCAAATAGAAACAAGAAATTAATAAAAAAATTAAAAGGAAAGGAAATGAAAGTAATGTACTTCTCTCATCAAATTAGAAACCCCCCAAACAAGGCAAGGTACGTCCTCTCTATGCATTCTTAAAATATTGGGGGAACTAATTTGAATGTGATGTTTGTAATACTAATATTTAACCAGTAAGAGTCTGCTGCTGTTGATTATGAACAAGAGCTGGTATACTTTTGTTAGCAGCTTGTCAAATCAAGATTTGGTAGTCTTAGATAAGGCTTTCCTGGTCTATCTTTAAAATAAAGTAAGTTTTGCAGTGATGTTGGTTGCTTAAAAGAGAACACTCACCCATTTCTAACATCCTCAAATACATTGTTGACATAACTAACTATTCCAAGGCTGTTAATCCAAAGACGAAAGCATCTCTCTTCACGAGATGTTTGCACATCATCTGTCATCATTTCTGCAAATGAAATCTTTTTGCTGTCTGTTGACAGGCCATTCCTGCAAAGTACACGACCCTTTCATGTTAACAACAAAACTAAAATACTTAAGACATGTTACCGAAATCAGTTTATCTATAAAAAAAAGTTACTGAAAATATATAAAAATGCAGGCACACTATGAGTTATAAGATAGTAGGAAGATTTTCTTTTTCAAGAATAGCAGAGCAGGCGGAGGAAGAAAGGTGTGAGTCTAGAAAAGTTGAATAGCAAAGATTTAAGTAAAATTTCTGAAAGCCAACAATTCCATATGCTGTTCGCAATATGGTCCCATGAACATGCATATTCCAATAGCTTCTTCAAAGTATAATCATAGTTAAAAAGAACCTCAGATTGTTCACACTTTGTGGAAATGGTGCAACTCAAAAAGAATGTGAAGCCATTCATTTCCCACCTTTGATGAAATATTTGTGCCACGAATGCAAGATTGAGATTTTGAGAACCTTCAAGAATGTCATCCGGTTTTAAATATCGTTTACAGCCCATCCTCTCTGCATGATCAAGCACCAGCTTAGCTCTTTCCTTGGGATCCTTGACATCCAATGTAGCTGGACTACAGTGTTCTGGTGCAAGAACATTAAGCAGGTAGGCATAAGCCTTCCCATCCTACACATTTATGACAAAACATCATTACAAGCATCTAAGTTCTGGGAGTTAATTTAAAAAAAAAATTGGCAAACAGTCATGGCTGTCAATGACATAAGGATAAGAACATGTGTGCGCACTGTAATTTCTGCTGCTAAACATTATATCTAGCATAGAGAGAGCAATGACAAGGGATGATTCTATTATCAGCTAGGAAAATCACTTCAACATATGCGAAAGACTCTAGCCATATTGAAAGAAGCATATAGCACCCAGGAAAAAAAATGAGGATCTTTTGATTGCCAATATGGCTTAGGTGATGCAAACTTGTAGTACAAAAATTGACCTTGTCTAATTGGAATGTAGTCAAACTCCCAACTCAAGCCCTAATCATAAGGAAATAGAACCATACATGTCCACTCAATTTATAAATAAATGTTACTACACTCCACAATTTCTGTTTGACTACAACTAATAACACACAACTGTAGTAACTTACCTTCAAGTCAGAAGAAAAATTCATAACAGGTTTCTCATAGCCTGCTTTCTTCAGATGGAAATTCATCCACTTAAGTAAGACCTTTTCAGGGGCTAATCCCATAAGCTCCTCAACATCCTGAAAGATGTACCATACCATGATGGAACAGTTATCAGTAATCTGTTCAAGGTATGAAAACTTCCCAAGAAGAGGAAAGTGGGGAAACTGAGAAACAACACAAAAACATCTCTTACATTGTTGTCTTCCACCAGTTCCACCAGCTGAGGTGTCTTCTTAAGGCTAAGATCTGCTAACAGTTGAATCTGGAATTATGGAAAAACGGTTAGTTACTTCTTAAAACACTATCACTGCAGCCTTTCTTAAAACCACATTCTCTTCATGGTTTCTTATAGAGGATTCACAGGGCACTAATGAATTTCGAAAATTTGAATCCAGGAGCAATGCTCACCTTTATAATTTGAGAAATCAACCCAAGGACCAGATGAGGCTGAAAGATGAACAAAAGATAGACAAATTCCTTTAATCACAGCCGATAAGAAACAATACCAGAATCTGAACTGAACCAGCTAAATTCATAAGAAACAATCTGAATCAGCTGAAACTCACTCTTGCTTCCACCAAGTCTTGTGTGCCAATGTTGACAACCGTGCACCCAATTGCCTTTGCAGAGTTGAGGCAAAGAGTATGGTTCTCATTCCTCTCCCATGGATTTAGAACACGCTTTGTGTTGATGGCCCGTTCATCTATTGTTCCTGGGACAGCAACATTGATAAGCTTGCTGCATCAACCCAAATTTAAGAAAATCAGCACGTCTACCAAAGCCACTTTTCATTATATACACAACAAGAGCTGGCTTAGATACCATAAAAGTACACCATCTTTTGCAAGATTGAATAGGTCATTTGTAGCAGGATCCAGGGGAAGGAATTGCTTCAGAAATGGATCATCTCCAAGATAGATGTTTATGTGGGCAACATAAGAGGCTTTCTCTGATTCACTGATTGTGTGAAGAAGGGTTGTTGTTGCAGCCTTGAGGAATGATGAAAGATGTTTCGAAGCCCCTGATTTTGCTGTAGCTCGACCTTGTAAGTTTAAGTACACCTGCCCATTCCATTTTCAACTGATTAATATGTTGCTTCCCCTAGAAATTCCTACTTCTAGGATCTCAAGTTAAGAATAACATCCAATACTGCTCAACCAAAAGGCTATAGTTCCATGTCATTTCAGCCAATAAACTGTGAAAAGAGTCTGAAACTGATGAAACACCCAAACCACTTAACAGTTATGACTCACCTTGAGGAAGGCTTCAAAATCGACCTCGTTGTGCAGGTCGTCAGGATGCGACTCGCTTAATACCCCCCTAACTTCCTCCTCCTTGAACGTTGAACTAAAAGTCTTTAATTTCACCATCACAGATGGCAAATCATCAACAGTAACTTTCCCATGTTGATTCAAAACTGCTATAAACTAAAACCAGACAAGAACATGTATTAAGCCTAAAGTCACCAAATTCTCACATAATTTATCTCATCCACTATAGAAAACCAAAAGGAAAAAGGAAACAAAATAAACTGAAACTGAAAAATCCAAACTGACCTTTGTTTTCAGGCTGCGAAGCTCAACTTGGGTAAACTGACTTTGAAGCCATGGATCAGAGACATGAACACCTGTATAGCTTGACATCCCTTCGAATTGCCAAATCAGAGAACTCCAGTAGTTGGGTAAGTTCCCTCTCAAATTAAACCAAATTGATAGACCAAAAAGGCGTCAGGAGCCTCTGACACCAGAATCCAGGAAAACAAATACAAGAACCGAAGACTCGAGCTTCAGATCCTAATTCTTTACAAACACCAACAATCTTCTATCAGAATATTTCTCCAGGTGGATTTAGCTCAATAAATCATCACTCACCAAATCCAGCACCTATATTCATAAAGAGCCAACAACTAAATCAGAAAGGGCCACCGTATAAACGCAAATAAAAATCCACAAAACGTGACCAAATCATTCTCAATTGATAAAATAAAGTTCATAGCACCAAAAATGAATCGAGACCCTATAAAGAACACATAAGAACAATCACAGAATCCAATCATTCAATCAAGAAACTAAACATAAACTCACAACGCAGAAGAACATGCAAACCTGCAATAAAGGAACAAACTTTTTTCACAATGCATCATACAAGAGACGAAGTGAATAAAAAACAGAACCCAGTAAATAAAACTCAAAAAAAGAGAGGACCCAGAATTGCATACCTGGTAAAAAGTCCAAAAACAACAAAAAAATCGATTAAAACCACGAACACATAGATATGATTATGTGTCACAGTTTGCGTGTGTTATGAACAAAATGAGAGAAAAAAAAGGAGACGTTAAAGACAAAACGGATCAATCTTCCTTCGTGGGAGAGCAAAGTTAAAGGCAGAGAGAAAGGGGAAGAAGATGGTTATTAGTTTTTTTCACCAAGAAGAGAAGAAGACAGAGCGGAGCTTACTGGACTTTGTTGAAACCGAGTTGAAAGTTGGTGGCTTTGGTTGTCGAAGGCGTATGGTAAATATTTTTTTGGACTTGCTGGCTCTGTTGCGCTGCTCAACCATTTTGTTGACACCTATTTCTAATCATTTTGGCCACATCTCAAATCTGGGTTTTACCAATTTTTGCAAGTTTATTCATTTATTTATTTATTTTTAACGTCATTGGTTATGCTGATTTTTTCAGGCTTAAATCTGATATAATTCGAAAACGATAAAGTTCTCCCTATTAAATTTTAATGCAGTCGTCTATTCACGACTCAAAGCCGATTAAGATCAGCAGATGAAATTTATTTTTTTATTTATTTTTAATACATTTAATAATAGAAAAATATTTGTTTAATAACTTTAATCTCGTTACATTAACTAATCAAACAAATTCAACTTTTCTTTGTTTTAAACATTCAAACAAAATACACCATAAAAAAAGCCAAATTCTTGCAAGTAACAAAATGACAGTCATAAATGGTAGATTTCTCC
>NBIL01025030.1:0-10451 GCA_002752925.1 Viola pubescens var. scabriuscula
GTCCTGTATCTATTTCCACTGCCTTGTACCTCATACCAAATGCAATTTAAAAGCCACACACAGTATCATTCTATTTCCTCCAGCAACTCATCTTCTAGGCTGTAATTTGATCCGGCAACATAACCAGCATCTTTCATTAGTTCAGTCAATCCTTCCAACAACAGGTAAAGCTCATTTGCATTGTCTTGTGACGTGTCTCCAACCACAAAGGGCACAAATCCATAGCCAATATCAACTAATGCGCAACCAGGAACCTTTCTCACACCGAAATCTCTCATAAATGTCCTCACCTCCGCTAGCTTATGCCAGCAACCTGCAGCCGCATACATATTAGCAATCAACACATAGTAACCTGAATTTTCAGGCCTCATTTCCAACAATTTCTCAGCAGCCCATTCCCCTATATTTGTATTTCCATGGATCCGGCAGGCTCCTAAAAGTGTGGCCCACAGCTCAGGAGTTGGCTTGTAGGGCATAGTAGTGATAATTTTCCTTGCTTTATGCAAAAGTCCACCCCTACCAAAGAGATCAACCATGCAAGCATAATGCTCCAAACGTGGAACCATACCATACACAGTAGAGATCCTTTCAAACAATAATTTTCCTTCAGTTACTAGACCCGAATGGCTGCAAGCTGTTAGAACCGCCACCATGGTTACATGGTCTGGTTGAATCTGACATCTGTTCATTTCATCAAAAAGTTTTAGTGCTGTTTTACCCTCTCCCTGTACTCCATACCCAGCAATCAGCGAGGTATACGTCACTTCATCTCTTCTGGTCATTGAATCAAACACTCTTTTAGCTTCTACAACCATTCCAGATCTCGAATACATATCAACAAGAGCATTCCATACAAGCAAACGGTCTTCAAACCCTTCACGTCTCAAAATGTAACAATGGAACTCCTTCCCATGTTGTAGGTTTGCAACTCGAGAACATAGGGGAAGAATACTGGCAATGGTCACATAATTTGGTTCAATCCCCAAAAGGAGCATCTCTCTGAAAAGGAAGGAGGCTTCTTCATATTGATTCATATGGGCATAACCAGAAAGCATGGAATTCCAAGTAATTATACTCTTAGATTTCATCATGTGAAACAATATATTTGAATGCCTAAGGTCTTCACACCTGGAATACATAGTAATAAGTGCATTATTTACATTTTCAAATCCATCACAACCACTACGAATCGCACAACCATGAATTTCCGCTCCTAACCTAATGGCTCCAATGTGCGAACATGCACCCAAACCAATAACCATTGCGACAGTATCCAAAAGCATGCCACTAGTTTTCATAAGAGAGAGGGATTCAATTGCACCCTTAAAATTTCCCGTTCGCACAAAAGCTCCTGCTACTGTGTTCCAAGTAATAAAACTCGCTTCAATGCCTTCCACCCTCATTTTTTCAAACAGCCCAATTGCCTCCTCACACTTGCCATTGGAAGCATAAGCAGAGATCATTGTGTTCCATGAAACAGAATCCCTTTCAGGCATTTTGTCAAATAAGGAACGAGCAACATCCAATTCCCCAGTTTTACCATACATAGAGACCAATGCATTATGCACAAACAAGTTCCACCCATCACAACTAGCATCAACAGACTCATGAACCAACCTTCCAAAATCAAGGTCTAACTTCTCACCACAAGCCTTAAGAACAGATGGGTATGTGAAACTATCAGGTCTAACTCCCCTACTAACCATTTCCTCATACAAACAAAGAGTCTCTTCAAACAGTCCATTTCTAACATAAGCTGAGATTAGCACATTCCAAGGGAGCGGGTTTGACAGATTTGAATTATCAACAATGGTGTGAGCATCAACCATGAGATCAAAGCTAGAATAAAAAGTTACAAGCTTTGGAACCAAAATAGGATCTTTTTCAAAACCCAGAAATATAATCTTGGCATGGAGTTGTTTACCCTGATGGAGTGATTTAAGGTTGGCACAAGACAAAAGAAGAGATGAGATGGAGTGTGCAATAACCTCATTAGTAGTAGAAGAGGAATGGAGCTGAATTCGTGAAAAAGTTTTAAATGCTTCGAGTAAGCGGCCCTGGGTTGCAAATTCTTTGAGAGAATTGAAAAGGGTATCTATCATAGACTCACCATCCACTCTTTTGGGACTTTGTTTCCATTGTTTAGGTATGCATCTTTGGATTTGACGCATAGACAGACCTCTTAAAGTAAAACACTTTGAAGAAGATGGCATGCACTATAAACGTATGTAGATGATGCATAATGATATCATTTGAGTGTGAACTAAATCAATCAAAATTTGATAAAAGACCCAAATGAGAGAAAAGCAGTTATAGGGAAGGGATACCTCCTGGAGATAGTCTCTACTACCAAACTTGTCAGCAGCTCTAATAGCTAGCGGCGGCAAGGGATGGAGGTAATAAGGCGAAGCTTATGGCGGTGGCCCCTGCACGTTTCACCATTGCACCAGCCACTAGCCTTGTGGTTCTGTGGGTGTTTGGGTAAACAGAGCTGCCGGCGACGGCGAGGTTAGAACATTCGCCAGAGTCGCAGCTGTGAATTTGTAACTTTTTAATTAAGTGTTATATAGTATACTTATATCCTTGAAAACCCCTTAATATTTATAAATAAAATGTGTTTAAAAGTTTTCTTACTGCTAAAACTAAAACTATTAACAAAATAAATATTATGCTACTCACATATCATTTTTATATTTATTAAATTGATTTTAATAATTCATTATATTTATTAATATATTCAGTTAAGAAAAATGTTATTATTAAAATATCAATATCAAAAAAAAAAATATGCCAAACTAATTAATGAAATTGTGAGCCCACAAAATGCAAGTCTGGATTGAGAAAATTAAAAATTTTAAGACACAAATACGTATATATATTATATAAAAATACCATTCACACAATAAAAAAGAAAATTCAATTGTATCTCTAAGTATAACACAATTGAAACGTTAATTTCAAATTAAATTAAATTTTCTAAACATTTTTAGCAACCGTAATAATTACTTTGAATAATGATAAAAAACCAAAATACGGTGTCGTATGAGTGTCGATGTTAGAAAAGAACCCGTGCTTCATAGTAATTATATAAAAATGAGGTGTCCGTGCTTCATAGTAATTATATATAAAAAACGAACCAGCTCACAAAAACTTAAGAGAAAATTTGATTTTCCTGTAATGTCAAAACAATTATATTACATGAAGATTTGGCATTTCAATTCTATTATAATAGTAATAATAAGGATGAACTTTATTTTTCGAGGGGAGAAGTAATAATCACAAAAAAATCATCTATTGCAGAAAAACCTACTTCTGAATCAAAAACCAGAAAAATAAATGTTTGATGAAAAAGAAAAACTAGCACATAACATTTTGAAGTCGAACCCATGCTTCTTGTCACAAAGCCATCTACAAAATTCTGACCCTCATAATCCTATTTCTTTTCACATTTTACTTTTTGCTGTTCTTTCCTCCCCACTTGCTTGCTTTCCCTTGAAGGAAAGGTAACTAGACTTGCCTACTACTTCTATAAACAACTCCACATGTTGTAAATTCAACTCGGCATGATACTCAAACACAGCCTCGCATTTCAAGCCTCATTCTCCCGCAGGAGTTTCATCATTCTCTACCTGCGATGACACAGTAATGTCGGAGGCAGCATCATCAATATGCAAGTTTAAGACTTCACCAGACAACGAGGAGGTTTCATCTTCACCATTAACGGACGGCACTGGGGACGTATCAAGAGTAGTGATACGCGAGGTGCCATTAGAAGGGGTTTCGCCACTAACAGATGGTGTTGGGGATGTATCAACAGTGGTGATACACGAGGTGCTATTCGAAGGGGTTTCAGTTTCACCACAAACAGATGGTGCTGGGGACCCATCAGGAGTCGTGGGACATGACGTGCCATTAGCAGGGGAACGTGGCGGTGATGATTCTCCATCTTCTACCGCATTTTGCAAGCTCCAGTACATTATACTGGCAGCTAGAGTGAGGATCATCTTTTGGTTTACCTGCCACCAGATCACAGCAACAATCAAATTAATCAACCGTGTTTGTTCAATTAAAGAACCGTTGGTCAGGTTCTCAGTAGTTCAAGAGAAAAAAGGTAAGTAACTAAAACTTGCATGAGCACCAGGAAGTCAAGGACCGTCCTGATTCCTGAGAACTAGATACGCACTGACAACTCTTCCTAAAACTTGAACCTATGCAAGAAGAACATTCGTTCTTGAGGTCTGGCATAACTAAAACAGGTAAAGTTATTTCTGCTAGAACTAGTAATGGTGCTTTCTTCATGATTCATGGGTATTTGTCCGCTAACAAAGTTACAAAATGGATAAGGCTGGCAGTCACTGACGAAGAAATTTGCACGTATATGCTAAAAGTGTGAAGAAACAGAGCATTAGTACCTCCATTATGTCTTCAGGCAATAAGAAAATGGAACAGCCGAGTTTTCGTGCCACGCTGATTATGTATGTAGCATTCAATCTTTTCTCCTCGTCTGCATCAAAATATGGAAGGGGCAAAATGTGAGCTCTAGATATACCTAAGGAACACTCACCAATAACTCATTACTCATCTGGAAAAAAACTAATGGCACCGAGCACCAATCATACCACTTTCACCCTTGGTAACAAGGTTCCAATTGACTACCCTAGGCTCCACAGAACTAAGAAGTTCAAGGAAGAATATTCCAGTTGAAAGACTCTTGTCCTGAAAATTTATCAAAATGAGAAACGCTACATCAGCACATGATCATGTGCTCATTTGATGTCCAATAAAAGGCATAAATGCCAAACCCTGACTAACCTTAAAGTTGGCAATTCGAGAATGTCTGCCGGAACACTTGATTTTGTTATTTGCCCAATTTAGGATATCTGCATCAGAGATCTCCTTTCCTTGGGAATGTGATCTCAAGTTCTTCAGGAGTTGAAGCATATTATATCTCATCAACTGCCATAAGAAAGCTGAAAAAGATATTATCAGTTTTAAGCAGTTCCACAACATTTTACATAAATTCAAAAAAGAAAAGACCATCTTTAACAAGAAAAGAAAATGGAAGACAGATGCAAAATGAGAAACCAAAAAGTATCTACCAGTACATTTATATCCAACAGTGGAAAAACAACAGCAATTGCCATTTCAGGCCCACTTCAAATGTACTATCTTCCTAAAGAGAAGGGAAGATTTAAAGCAAGTTTTAAAGCCATGATGCTGAACATTTCATTCCTGTACCTGGTGCTTTGTGTTTTATACATCCTCTAATTGGGAGGAAATTGTTGAGGAGATGGAAAATACAGATACAGTTATGAATGACAAAATTAGGAAAACAAGATACTCTAGCAGACCTAACCAATTCATAAAGGAAAAACAGGTACCAAAAGATTGCTTAATTTTCTATTTCTGAAAAAAAAATCATGCAAAAGAAAACGCACAGCTAGATAATTGACATTACCAAGTATGAGCTTCTTATTTCCTTGTACAATATCATTTCCACCAACATTAACAAGAGAGAATTTCAACTGTCTCCCAATCCCTATGACTTGATTACAGTTCTCTACTTTTCTGAATGGCATCTTGATTGGAGGCTTTGATGCCTGCTTCCAGTTAACTGATCCAGGAGAAACCCTATCAAGAACTTCCAAAAGTATCCATCTGCATGCACAAAGCACAATTATTCAATAAATAGGCTTCTGGTTTGATAGTCGCAATGCTAGGCAAAAGTTGTGTTCATGTGTATGGACTACAGTTTTGGTAAACAGGAGTATAGAAGTGTCATGTGCCAATGAAGACAGCAAAATTCACAAGCAGATGGATAAAAAGGACAAAAGAACAAATAATAGACTAAAGAACAACAACATCAAATAGAAACAAGAAATTAATAAAAAAATTAAAAGGAAAGGAAATGAAAGTAATGTACTTCTCTCATCAAATTAGAAACCCCCCAAACAAGGCAAGGTACGTCCTCTCTATGCATTCTTAAAATATTGGGGGAACTAATTTGAATGTGATGTTTGTAATACTAATATTTAACCAGTAAGAGTCTGCTGCTGTTGATTATGAACAAGAGCTGGTATACTTTTGTTAGCAGCTTGTCAAATCAAGATTTGGTAGTCTTAGATAAGGCTTTCCTGGTCTATCTTTAAAATAAAGTAAGTTTTGCAGTGATGTTGGTTGCTTAAAAGAGAACACTCACCCATTTCTAACATCCTCAAATACATTGTTGACATAACTAACTATTCCAAGGCTGTTAATCCAAAGACGAAAGCATCTCTCTTCACGAGATGTTTGCACATCATCTGTCATCATTTCTGCAAATGAAATCTTTTTGCTGTCTGTTGACAGGCCATTCCTGCAAAGTACACGACCCTTTCATGTTAACAACAAAACTAAAATACTTAAGACATGTTACCGAAATCAGTTTATCTATAAAAAAAAGTTACTGAAAATATATAAAAATGCAGGCACACTATGAGTTATAAGATAGTAGGAAGATTTTCTTTTTCAAGAATAGCAGAGCAGGCGGAGGAAGAAAGGTGTGAGTCTAGAAAAGTTGAATAGCAAAGATTTAAGTAAAATTTCTGAAAGCCAACAATTCCATATGCTGTTCGCAATATGGTCCCATGAACATGCATATTCCAATAGCTTCTTCAAAGTATAATCATAGTTAAAAAGAACCTCAGATTGTTCACACTTTGTGGAAATGGTGCAACTCAAAAAGAATGTGAAGCCATTCATTTCCCACCTTTGATGAAATATTTGTGCCACGAATGCAAGATTGAGATTTTGAGAACCTTCAAGAATGTCATCCGGTTTTAAATATCGTTTACAGCCCATCCTCTCTGCATGATCAAGCACCAGCTTAGCTCTTTCCTTGGGATCCTTGACATCCAATGTAGCTGGACTACAGTGTTCTGGTGCAAGAACATTAAGCAGGTAGGCATAAGCCTTCCCATCCTACACATTTATGACAAAACATCATTACAAGCATCTAAGTTCTGGGAGTTAATTTAAAAAAAAAATTGGCAAACAGTCATGGCTGTCAATGACATAAGGATAAGAACATGTGTGCGCACTGTAATTTCTGCTGCTAAACATTATATCTAGCATAGAGAGAGCAATGACAAGGGATGATTCTATTATCAGCTAGGAAAATCACTTCAACATATGCGAAAGACTCTAGCCATATTGAAAGAAGCATATAGCACCCAGGAAAAAAAATGAGGATCTTTTGATTGCCAATATGGCTTAGGTGATGCAAACTTGTAGTACAAAAATTGACCTTGTCTAATTGGAATGTAGTCAAACTCCCAACTCAAGCCCTAATCATAAGGAAATAGAACCATACATGTCCACTCAATTTATAAATAAATGTTACTACACTCCACAATTTCTGTTTGACTACAACTAATAACACACAACTGTAGTAACTTACCTTCAAGTCAGAAGAAAAATTCATAACAGGTTTCTCATAGCCTGCTTTCTTCAGATGGAAATTCATCCACTTAAGTAAGACCTTTTCAGGGGCTAATCCCATAAGCTCCTCAACATCCTGAAAGATGTACCATACCATGATGGAACAGTTATCAGTAATCTGTTCAAGGTATGAAAACTTCCCAAGAAGAGGAAAGTGGGGAAACTGAGAAACAACACAAAAACATCTCTTACATTGTTGTCTTCCACCAGTTCCACCAGCTGAGGTGTCTTCTTAAGGCTAAGATCTGCTAACAGTTGAATCTGGAATTATGGAAAAACGGTTAGTTACTTCTTAAAACACTATCACTGCAGCCTTTCTTAAAACCACATTCTCTTCATGGTTTCTTATAGAGGATTCACAGGGCACTAATGAATTTCGAAAATTTGAATCCAGGAGCAATGCTCACCTTTATAATTTGAGAAATCAACCCAAGGACCAGATGAGGCTGAAAGATGAACAAAAGATAGACAAATTCCTTTAATCACAGCCGATAAGAAACAATACCAGAATCTGAACTGAACCAGCTAAATTCATAAGAAACAATCTGAATCAGCTGAAACTCACTCTTGCTTCCACCAAGTCTTGTGTGCCAATGTTGACAACCGTGCACCCAATTGCCTTTGCAGAGTTGAGGCAAAGAGTATGGTTCTCATTCCTCTCCCATGGATTTAGAACACGCTTTGTGTTGATGGCCCGTTCATCTATTGTTCCTGGGACAGCAACATTGATAAGCTTGCTGCATCAACCCAAATTTAAGAAAATCAGCACGTCTACCAAAGCCACTTTTCATTATATACACAACAAGAGCTGGCTTAGATACCATAAAAGTACACCATCTTTTGCAAGATTGAATAGGTCATTTGTAGCAGGATCCAGGGGAAGGAATTGCTTCAGAAATGGATCATCTCCAAGATAGATGTTTATGTGGGCAACATAAGAGGCTTTCTCTGATTCACTGATTGTGTGAAGAAGGGTTGTTGTTGCAGCCTTGAGGAATGATGAAAGATGTTTCGAAGCCCCTGATTTTGCTGTAGCTCGACCTTGTAAGTTTAAGTACACCTGCCCATTCCATTTTCAACTGATTAATATGTTGCTTCCCCTAGAAATTCCTACTTCTAGGATCTCAAGTTAAGAATAACATCCAATACTGCTCAACCAAAAGGCTATAGTTCCATGTCATTTCAGCCAATAAACTGTGAAAAGAGTCTGAAACTGATGAAACACCCAAACCACTTAACAGTTATGACTCACCTTGAGGAAGGCTTCAAAATCGACCTCGTTGTGCAGGTCGTCAGGATGCGACTCGCTTAATACCCCCCTAACTTCCTCCTCCTTGAACGTTGAACTAAAAGTCTTTAATTTCACCATCACAGATGGCAAATCATCAACAGTAACTTTCCCATGTTGATTCAAAACTGCTATAAACTAAAACCAGACAAGAACATGTATTAAGCCTAAAGTCACCAAATTCTCACATAATTTATCTCATCCACTATAGAAAACCAAAAGGAAAAAGGAAACAAAATAAACTGAAACTGAAAAATCCAAACTGACCTTTGTTTTCAGGCTGCGAAGCTCAACTTGGGTAAACTGACTTTGAAGCCATGGATCAGAGACATGAACACCTGTATAGCTTGACATCCCTTCGAATTGCCAAATCAGAGAACTCCAGTAGTTGGGTAAGTTCCCTCTCAAATTAAACCAAATTGATAGACCAAAAAGGCGTCAGGAGCCTCTGACACCAGAATCCAGGAAAACAAATACAAGAACCGAAGACTCGAGCTTCAGATCCTAATTCTTTACAAACACCAACAATCTTCTATCAGAATATTTCTCCAGGTGGATTTAGCTCAATAAATCATCACTCACCAAATCCAGCACCTATATTCATAAAGAGCCAACAACTAAATCAGAAAGGGCCACCGTATAAACGCAAATAAAAATCCACAAAACGTGACCAAATCATTCTCAATTGATAAAATAAAGTTCATAGCACCAAAAATGAATCGAGACCCTATAAAGAACACATAAGAACAATCACAGAATCCAATCATTCAATCAAGAAACTAAACATAAACTCACAACGCAGAAGAACATGCAAACCTGCAATAAAGGAACAAACTTTTTTCACAATGCATCATACAAGAGACGAAGTGAATAAAAAACAGAACCCAGTAAATAAAACTCAAAAAAAGAGAGGACCCAGAATTGCATACCTGGTAAAAAGTCCAAAAACAACAAAAAAATCGATTAAAACCACGAACACATAGATATGATTATGTGTCACAGTTTGCGTGTGTTATGAACAAAATGAGAGAAAAAAAAGGAGACGTTAAAGACAAAACGGATCAATCTTCCTTCGTGGGAGAGCAAAGTTAAAGGCAGAGAGAAAGGGGAAGAAGATGGTTATTAGTTTTTTTCACCAAGAAGAGAAGAAGACAGAGCGGAGCTTACTGGACTTTGTTGAAACCGAGTTGAAAGTTGGTGGCTTTGGTTGTCGAAGGCGTATGGTAAATATTTTTTTGGACTTGCTGGCTCTGTTGCGCTGCTCAACCATTTTGTTGACACCTATTTCTAATCATTTTGGCCACATCTCAAATCTGGGTTTTACCAATTTTTGCAAGTTTATTCATTTATTTATTTATTTTTAACGTCATTGGTTATGCTGATTTTTTCAGGCTTAAATCTGATATAATTCGAAAACGATAAAGTTCTCCCTATTAAATTTTAATGCAGTCGTCTATTCACGACTCAAAGCCGATTAAGATCAGCAGATGAAATTTATTTTTTTATTTATTTTTAATACATTTAATAATAGAAAAATATTTGTTTAATAACTTTAATCTCGTTACATTAACTAATCAAACAAATTCAACTTTTCTTTGTTTTAAACATTCAAACAAAATACACCATAAAAAAAGCCAAATTCTTGCAAGTAACAAAATGACAGTCATAAATGGTAGATTTCTCC
>NBIL01025095.1:0-13683 GCA_002752925.1 Viola pubescens var. scabriuscula
CGCCATAATAGTTAAAATATATATATATATATTTTAATTTTAGGAAAGTTGGGGCGTGTTCAGTTATTTTCTCTTCTTTTTCCATGCTTCCATTTTCAATGGAAAAATGACAAAACGACTATTTTCTAATTTGAAAGATTGGAAATTATGCGTGTGAGATTCACTCTCGAGATTCTAATAATACTTTATCACCAACAAACAACCAATAACTTAACTAAGTTTATATTTTTTATTTTAAATTTAAACGTATATAATTTTGTCGGTTTCTAATGTACTAAATGAAGTTTAAAAAATAGAAACCAAAAAATGAATTAACTCTATATAAGTATTAAAAGAATATCATAAAAAACTATCTGGAGTACTATAATTAATAAATTTATGCAGAAAACGGCATTTTTTAAATTGGAGAATTACAGGAACCCTTGGAGTTGGAGGCTTGGATTCTCTTGTTTTTTTATTTATTTATTACCGAGACCTGAGAATATGAGATTTTATAAAATTAAAGAATCTGACATTTCTGATTTTACAAAATGTAATAAACGACGTTCGTTTTGTTAACAAGGGTTTAGGGTTTTGCCTCTACTCGCCTGCTCATACCGAACAAAAGGGGGAGAAGGATAAGAAACAGATGTAATAATAATACCAAGTGAAACAATAACAGTAATTAGCAACTACCAAGAAGAAGAAGAAGGCGGCGTAGAAGATGTGGTATCTGTGCGTGTTTTATCACAGACTGCTAGATTACAGGAAAGCAGAAGTAGAGTCTCTGGCGGAGCTGTTTGGTTTCACTGAGCCATTGGAATGGAAGCTTCCCCTACATCACCACCCCGATTCTCCTTTCCATTTCGTCAATTTCCCTTCTGAAGATGTCGCTAGAAGCGTCGCCAATAGAAGTTAGTTTCTTTTCTCTTTTTATTTTCAGGAATTTGTTTGCTTGTTTGGAATTGAAAGCGAAAACGAAAGTGCTAATTTGAATGTGAGTGTGGCAGGTATACTTGTTAAGGGAATGTATGAGCTTTGGGGTGAAGGAAGCAGCTATGAGGAACTGGAGGAGGCCATCAAGTGTTACCCAGAGGACAGAAAGTCACCTTTCTTAAGTTCTGATACTACATTCAAGATCACTGTTGACAGCTTTGGAAAAGTGACCAGTTTCCAGGAGCAGAATGACCGCATTAAGTCACTTTCTTATATTCCTTTCAAGGTCTATTGCTTTCTTTCCTTTCCCTTTCTTGATTTCCCATTTTGTGATCTATAAAACAACCTACTGAATTTGAGTGTCTGCTTGTGTTTGTGATTTTGAATGTGTCTACTTATGCATTGGAAATACTGAATAGAGAGCCATCATTGCAACTGTCATAAAACACAGAATTAATTCACCTATTCCTTGTCTTTTCATATCTGTGGTGTATCGGTTCCACTTGCAAGGCAAAAGAACCAGATATGGTGTATTTGGTTTTGCTTTGTAACTTTCTGCTTAATGGCAGAACGAACATATGGATGTCAAATGTTGTTGTCATTTGTCTTAACTGCCAAAATTGAAGTATTAAATCCTCTGGCCTGACCATGAGGGTAATGATGTCTTACTGTCTGCCACAGTTTTTTTTTTTTAGTTTTGAAATGAATGATACTGTCTGCTGGTTCTGTAATTGCTCTTCTGTTTATGTTTTATCGTTTATTAACTTGTCATCGGCCTTTTTCCTCAGTTTATCAACTATCACATGCATTGTTCCTGAATGTCTTTCACCCCAGTGGGCATCTCTTTTGGGGGATTTACCCATTGAAGTCTGAAGATGATTTTTTCTTCAATTGGTTTAACATTAAGAAAGGATTTTTGTTGTATTTATCTATTGATGTTTTGGATAGCGAGCACAGTTTGGGATCACTATGTCTGTGACTCACGCCTTAATTTTTATATTTATTTGTTGACAACAGGGTCGAGTTAATTTGAAAAACCCAGACCGCAAGTTCTGGCTCATCGAGACTGATGACTATGGAGTCAATAATGGGCTGCCACCAGTTGCACAAAGAAGAATCTTTTTTGGTCGAGAGGTTGGTGGTGCCGACAGGAAGCTCTTGCCTACTTATCAGTTAAAAAGCAGAAAATATCTTGGGCCAACAGCCATGGATGCTGAAATGGCTTTCTTAATGGCCAACCAAGCATTGGTCATGCCTGGGAAACTTGTGTATGACCCTTTTGTTGGCACTGGAAGCATCCTTGTTGCTGCAGCTCACTTTGGGGCAATGACAATGGTTTGATTTGCTTCTGTTTCACCAGGATTTATTTTATATCTTTTACTCCATATTCAGTATTATTAATGGATGTAACTTTTTCAGGGTGCTGACATCGATATTCGGGTAGTACGTGATGGACGTGGCCCTGACTGTAATGTCTGGACCAATTTCAAGCAGGTGAACTTGAAAATATAACATTTAAGAATTGTTTTATGGTTCTTGGAAATGCTTCTTACGTCCTTGTTCATCATCATTAACTGATCTTTTCAAAACTGTCGTTGAATCATTAGTTATAAATTAATGGTAATAAGCTGGTTCTGTTCTTTTTTGCCTTTTTGAGATTTAAAATCCTCATTCGGAACTGCACAAGATATACTCATTTTCTGTTGCATTTTCGCAGTATGGGTTACCTATGCCAATTGCTCTTTTGAGGGCAGATAATAACCTTCCTCCTTGGCGTCATGGATTAAAAGAGGTAACTTTTTAAAACGTTTCCACCTTTTTTCTGGATATATACTGGTTGCTTTTCCGCCTTTATTTAATTTTCCACTTCAAGTTTAGAGATGCATGCTTGAATTGCCATTACTGTCTGGTGTATGGAATGATTATTCATTTAATCTTTATTAAATTGGTAGTTTATGTTAGTCAGTGGAATTGGATATAATGTGGTTTTCTTTTATGGAGAGCCCAAATCCAAGTGTCCAATGAATCCAACAGTCTGTCAGAACTATTGCCAAGTTTTTTCTTATCTAGCTAATGAAAGAGATTTGATTTATTTAGACATACTCATCACTTGATTGATCTTTGTCTCATGCATTTCCTTACTGATGTATTCTAGCATATCAGTTGCTTCATCTGTTTTGACTGAGTAGCATCACTGCAGGTTCTTTTTTGTACTACAGTAAAGCTCCTTAGATCATTTTGTGAGTTTGCCTCAGGAGTGTGATTTCACTTTTGGTCCTTTATGCTAACGATTGTCTGATTTTTTTTCTTAATCCAGTTTTAAACTATATCTGCTTAACAGCTGTGGTGGTTTTGAAGTTTTTTTCAGTAGTTTGCCAACTGAAATTTCTGTTTGCTTGTTATGGATAGTGTTTGCGTAATAACTTTATTTCAAGTCTCTGAAAATAGTGGGAGTTATATTTTGGTTTGTGTTTTGTATGTGTTCATTAGGTGTTTGATGCCATTGTTTGCGACCCTCCTTATGGTGTTCGTGCTGGGGGGCGCAAGTCTGGTGGTCGGAAATTGCTGAAGGGAGTTGTGGGTCCTTACACTGTTCCTGACGAGAAAAGAAATGACCATATACCTTCGACTGGATCTTACTGCTTAGCTGAGTGTGTGCATGATTTGCTTGACCTAGCTGCTAGGATGCTAATAATGGGTGGCAGGCTTGTATACTTTTATCCGGTGTTAAGAGAAGATGGTGCGGAGAATCGTTTTCCTGAGCATCCATGTTTCCGATTGATTGCTTCTTCTGAACAGATTTTAAGTTCACGATACAGCCGAGTATTATTAACCATGGTGAAGATCGGTTCGTACACTGACGAAATAGAACAGGAAGCCAAGACAAAACATTTGGAGTTCAAGGAGAACCATCTGAAGTGGTTAGAAGAAGGCAATCTCCATTCTTCTGTGTTTAGTCCAGCCGATGTTCAATCTGCAGCTGGTGATTCGAAATCGTGGAAAGAAGTGAAACCGAAGTACAGAGGAAAATACGTCTAGTCGTCTTCTCACTGCACCCTTATGTATTAGGTAGGGCGGCATTTTACACCTTTGTGTGAATAGACGTTTTAAATGTCAGCATTTGAGAGTAATTTCAGGTGAAAACTACTTACCATGGTTGTCAGAACTGAACTAGTCTGTTCAACCTAATTAATCAGAAACCGATTAGGGTTTTGATTTGTTTCGTTTATCCATTACTTTTGGTACTAACCTGGTAAAAACAAGTCACCTCACCATTTTGACTTGAAAGTCTTGAATTACCCGACTTTTTATTTATTTTAATTTTTTTGAAAGGGAGGAATTTACTTTGACACCAGTTGACCATTGAAAAGGTCAAACCTACATGGAAAATAGTATGCCAATCAATGTATGCCAAGTGGCACATTATCTCCCTCATGAATTTCCTAATGTTGAGGCTACCATATCGGGGCGACCCGTAGTTTGATTGGAAGGCTGCGATATGGTAGAATTGGAAACACACAAAGAGACAGGGAAGAAAGAAAAAAAAAGAAGAAAAAAGAAAAAAAAAAAAAGAGAAAGAGAAAAGGGGAGAAAAAACATACACAACAAGAAAACAGAGAAGAGAGAGAGATCTAGCATCTTTCTTTCTTCTTCTTCTCAATCATTTTCTTCCCCAGATTTCCTAATTAAGGCTGTCAATTTGCACAATTCCATGGCAATATTATTAATGTTCAATAAAAAATCTTGACACTCAAAGCCAAGAAAGGAAGAAATAAAAAAACCCTATATCGATTATTTTCAACATCTCCCACCTCTTCTGCCTAGCTGGTACGTATTGCAGTTGTTAATTCGTAGCTCAATAATTGTCCGTTGATGGCATAATATCAGCAATAACTCGATTCGAGTCTTACCTCTATTTATAAAATAAAAATTCATTCTGACGTGAGCATTTACCTTCTAATTTCGTATTTATGATGTCAACTATCTTGCCCACAACATCACTAATTGCATTCTAAAAAATTGCTTTTCATTCTGTTAGGATGTAATCCAATACCTTTTTTTTTTATTCAAATTTTAGTTTTTGTTTCAGGGTTGCATTAAGCAATTAGCCATTTTTTTAACCAAATAAATAAATAAATAAATAAAAGAAATCATGGCTCCAAGCAAGATCAGGCGAGCTCTAGGCGCGGTAAAAGACCAAACCAGCATAGGGTTAGCCAAAGTCGGGAACAGCACATCCCTATCCGACCTCGAGGTCGCCATCGTGAAAGCCACGCGCCATGAAGAAACCCCAGCCGAGGAACGACACATCCGCGAAATCCTCAGCCTCACTTCCTACGCTCGCACCTACGTCAGCGCGTGCGTCAACAACCTGGCCAGGCGCCTCAACAAGACCAAGAACTGGACCGTCGCCTTAAAAACCCTCATCTTGATCCAACGCCTGCTCGTCGAAGGCGACCCCGCCTACGAGCAGGAGATCTTCTTTGCCACGCGCCGCGGCACGCGCCTCCTCAACCTGTCCGACTTCCGGGACAAGTCCAACTCGAATTCGTGGGATTACTCGGCGTTCGTGAGGACGTACGCGCTGTACCTGGATGAGAAACTTGAGTACAAGATGCAGGGGCGGCGGGGGAAGAGGAGCATGTTTGGGTTCGTCGACGAAGATGAGGAGGATCCGATGGCGTTGGCGGTGGCGGGACCGGGACCGGGAGCGGTTGTTTGTGTGCGAACGACGCCGCTTCGCGACATGAAAACTGAACGCATCTTCTGTCGAGTTCAACATTTGCAGCAGCTCCTCGAACGATTCTTAGCCTGCCGCCCAACAGGTTCTTAAATTCTTCCCCCTCTATCTCTTTTCCATGTTCTTTGGATTTTGATTCTAAATTAGCAATTTTAATGCGTGATTTTGGGATTGAAAATGAAAATTACAAATGGGTTTAAAGCAAAAGTCGGTTCTCATTCTTGAATTTCTGCCATTTTTGTTTCTGTATGGAACAGGTGGAGCGAGACACAATAGGGTTGTAATTGTGGCTTTATATCCTGTTGTCAAAGAAAGTTTCCAATATTACTCTGAAATAACAGAAATATTAGGGATCCTAATCGATCGTTTCATGGAGCTAGAGATTCAGGATTCTGTTAAGGTTTATGACATCTTCTGCCGAGTCTCCAAGCAATTAGATGAGCTTGACAGTTTCTACTGCTGGACCAAGAGTATAGGCATTGCGCGCAGCTCAGAGTACCCTGACATCGAGAAGATCACGCAGAAGAAGCTTGACCTTATGGACGATTTCATTCGAGACAAGTCTGTGTTAGCGCAGACCCAACCTACGAGTCCCAGAGGGACAGAAGAAATGGATGAGAGGAAAGAAAATGACGAGACTGATATGAATGCCATCAAGGCATTGCCTGCTCCTGAGGAGGTCACTGAGGCCCCTGTGGTGGAAGTGAAAGAGGAACCAAAGGAAGAGGAGGAGAACAAGCAATTGGTTGTCACACAACAAGAGGGCGATCTGTTGAACTTGGGGGATTACGCAGTGTCCAGCGAAGACCACACGAATCAACTGGCATTAGCTTTGTTTGATGGCGAACCAGCAGCTGCATCGAACACAGCTGCTGGTCCAACATGGGAAGCGTTTAGCGACGACACAGCAGATTGGGAAACCGCATTGATTCAATCGGCTAGCAATCTGTCCGGTGGTCATAGAGCCTCGCTGCCCGGTGGCTTTAATATGATGTTGCTTGATGGAATGTATAAGCAGGGTACAACAGCCGCGGCAATGTCTGCTGTTGGGTTGGGAGCGAGTGGAAGTGCGAGTAGTGTGGCACTTGGGTCGGCTGGAAGGCCAGCGATGTTGGCATTGCCCGCACCTCCAACGCCCGATGGAAGCGCTACAACTTCAGGGAATGTAGATCCATTCGCAGCTTCGCTGGCAGTTGCGCCGCCTGCATACGTGCAAATGTCGGAGATGGAGAAGAAGCAGAAGTTGTTGATGGACGAGCAGATGATGTGGCAGCAGTATGCAAGAGATGGGATGCATGGACAGGTTGGATTGACAAAGCTACAACAACCCAATGCTTACACTATGCATGGAGGTTACACAAGAGGCTATTAAATTAAGTCTGAAAGCTAATTGTTTTTATCTCATAAATTTTTTTTGATCTCTTTTTTGTTTGTTTGTTATACCATTTGTTTCTGTTGAAACAAGTGAACTAAAACAGGAGACAAAACAATTGCTGTTCATACTAAATTAACAATTGACTTTGTAATTATTTAATTAACAGTTTCAAACATAATTACAATTAGTATTTCTATAATTTCTCCTTCTGTGCCAATCTACACAAAGTCATTTGAACTTCGACATTCAAGGGTGTTTACCGTCCGATAATATTCTCCATTGTTTATTTTATCTCGAATATTCAGCTTGAATTGATTGGTTCGGACAGTTAATTTTTGAACTCGATTAAGTTGGATAATTTGCTTGGTTATCTATTAAAATCGGTTCGGTTCAGTTGGATATCTCAGTTATATTAAAACCAAAGTTATGTTTGGTTATCGGATTTTTTTTTTTAAAAAAAAAAATTGATGTGCAACCTTAGAAACACCAATATTCCCTTTAGTCAATTTGTCAAACTAGGTGACACAAAATATTTCTTTTTACTAGAATATTTCCTTTTAAACACCTTTAATTAAAAATACACAGTAAATTACCAAAAACACAAACGATAATATAAGATTTCATATTCAAATTCGAGGTCGTTGGGAGCAGATTTTGACCGATCCGAACATCAATCAAGCATTTTTTTATTCAATTCATAATTTTTTGGTTAATTTTGAATAACGAAAATTGACCGGATTTAATTTAAAAAATCAGTTCAAATATCTACTGCATATTATTTAAGTATCATTTTTTTGTATTTGGAGAATGATGATTCAAAATTATTAAAGTTCTTCAACCTCTAAGTTTATATAGAATATCAAAATAGTCCCTTAAACCTAATTAATTAGGATAAGGTAAGGCCCATGCTAAACAATCTATATTTAATAATTCTAATTATAAAAACCTTGATTTTTACTAATAATAATAAAAAAAATACTCACACGAGTGTTGATATTTCCTAAAGCGTGTGAATGCTTGCATCATCCATGATCGTATGCTTCACTAAGCACAACCCTTCTTTTTCTGTGCAAATTATTAAAAATAGAAAATACCCTTTTGGGTTTGCGTAAATGTGACCACTGCCAAGTGGCGAAATGCCAAATCCAATAGAAAAGGGCTAAAAAGGATGACCCATGAGAATAATTTCCAATTCCACAGCAGCAGTGCTAACTGGGCTCCACCTTTCTTCCTCTGTTATTTTTTTTTCTTCCGAGATTCAAACCGAATCTAAATCTCTACTGATGCTTTAAATACGAAACTTAAAATAAAACATAAAACTCAAATACAAATACTACAAAATACATGGAGATGATATGGAGGTCAACCTGTGATGTGGTGGCATTCATGCAAAGCAGCCAATTTTAGAGCTTTTGGTAAGTCACGTATCCAAAGTTAAAGCTGCAGCCGCACTTCTTTCCCTTGGATTAGGATTGCCAATATTTTTAATTAGTTCAAATAATTTCCGCATGTATAAAATATGACTTAAATCCAATAAAAAATGAATTAGAAAGACTAAAATTCTTTATTTTTTCACAATTTACAAATATTTCAACAAATAGAAAATTAAAGGAGCTTGATAATATAATAAAAATCTCATGCAACAACGTGGTAGGGCGCTTGCTGTCCATATTTGTTCAGCAATGTCCCTATATATATACAATGACGCAATAGAAGTAATAATTAATTCATTAATTCTAATCTAATGTGGCAAATAATTAAAAAATATAAGCAAAATGTGAAGAATTACACTTGTTGCCAAAATCAACCAATCACAAAACCTAATCACTCACCTGTGATTGATTGAAATAGCTTTTTGTTTATTCTGTATTAATTTAAAACAGAATAATATATTTTCAACCAATCACACGGTGTTGTCGTATAAAAGAACTAATCACACAATATCAAACCTTTTGCTACATACATTAGTAATGTTGTAACTCTACACCTCGACTACTAATTAAGATCAGTCGAAGTGATTAGGCAGACTTATTTCATCAAAATCATCCAATGATAAGAAAACTTCATCCAAACATGACAGTTCTTTTCCATCGTTGTCGTCGTCGTCATCATCATTGTCACAGTCTCGTTCATAAACTCTGCAAACTACCCACTTATTGTCCTGAAAAGTATAATCGAATGCCCAAGTTAAAAAAAATAGAAAAAACATTTATTGACAATATTTTATTCCTTAATAGACCAACTCAGTGCGAACTGATTAATCCTTATTTCAGACCTAAAAATTATAACTGTATATGTAGCATAAGAATTTGGCAAGCTCACTAATTTAGGACGGGACGATCTGGATTTGGAAGATGTTCTGATACTAGAAGAAGAAGATGCCCCATCGGAGAGTCGATATTCTTCCATTATCCAATCCGTTTTGTTGCCTTCTCCATCATAAAACACCAAATATTTCTTGAACCCCACTCTCTTCTTGTTGCCACTAGTCACCACTGGTTCCTCAATCCCTATTGGCGTCCAATTTCCGCTACTTGTCACCCGATTTGGAGCTCTTCGGCTATAAAAATACCATTGTTGACCCTCGGCCAATGCTTTGCCTACACGTGTGTACTTTTCATATCATAAATTTTTTTCCAATCTCTCCGAGTAAAAGATTAATTTTATTCGAGTATTTTATATCATTAATTAACTCACATTCATCGGGAAAAGAAGAAGACCAGCACACTCTTTTATTTAGTTTTAATTCTATCGAGTACAAAGCACACACTTTTTTATTGGTTTCTTTCACATGCCATTCTTTAATCACCTAGATGGAACAGTACACTGCATTCTGTGATTAACATGTTTATCTTATACTAGTATATAAAGAATGTTAATCATGTGGATTAGGAAAAAACATTAAGATTAGATCAGAAAGAAGGCCCTTATAAGTGTTATTTTCTTTTTCTACAAGATAATATTTCCAAGTTCAATAGTCGCAATTGCATGCATGTATGAAAAAAAAAAGAGGAGGGGGAGGGAAAAAGAAAAAGAGAAAAACGTACCATCAAGTTCCCATGGATCGTAAGGGTAGAGATCAAGATCGGGGATGATATCAGGGTGGCAAGGCAAGAGGGAGGAAGCCTTACGTTGAAGAAAATGAACTATAAGGTCTTCATCACTCGGATCGAATCGAAACCCAGGAGGAAGCTGCCTACCATTTGCCATATATTATGATACGATAGGTATGTGTATGTATACGTGTGCGTGTGTTTTTTGTTTTGTTTTATATGATAAAAGAGAAGGAAAGAGATAAGAAACAAAGATATAGGTAGCTATAGCAATCAAATTAACAAAATACTAATTAGAAGGAGGATTATATATAGAGAATAGAATTGTGTGTAATGTGTGTGAGAAATGGGGCCGGATTATATCAAGGTGGATTGGTGGGGATGAATGTGTGGAGGGTATTTATAGAGAGTAGTAGTAGTAGGAGAGTAAATATATATATATATTTTTTTTTTATTTCGATGAAGTGACTTGAAAAGGAAGGAATAGGGAGCGCAGGCGTATTCAATAACAATTCTTGAAATGGGATTGGGGGGATTGGGAGAGTGGAATATGCAAATATTGCAAGTGGGGGAAATTGTACTGATTTATCGAAGTGGGGAGAGAGAGAGAGAGAGAGAGAGAGATAGAGTAGTGCAAAATATTAATGGAGTGCTCATCTCATGTAGTTTGATGAGTTTCACGCTTCCTCCCCTCTAATTCCATATATATAATACATAACACACATCGAGTATTATTTTATCTCACCACATGTTTGGTAACGTGGAACTATTTGAACAAGATAACAATTCCGTTTATTTTAAAAAGGATTTCGTTTAAAGTTAAAAAAATTATTCTAAAATACTTGTCATTTTTAGATTACCTACAAATAAAAAGTGGTATATTTTTAATTTTTCCCCAATAGAATATGATTTTATAATCTTTTTTTTAAAAAACCCTCCATATACGATAATCAAACTAGCGACCTCTAATTAGTTAAGAGGTTCTCTTCTATCTAACTACAAATTTTTAAAAGGGGTTTCGTCCGGTTTGTAACCGGCTGTGAGTCTCTTTTTCCTTTTCATTTCCCTTTTTATGTATTTTTTATAATACGTTTTGAGTTTCTCTTAAGTCTCTTACACGTCGGATCATATTCTTACTCATGGTTAGAGAAGATCTAAACTAACATATTGATGAAGTCACAAATCTTATCACGTTTGGCAAGATGGGTGATAAAATACATTTTCTATTTTCTATTTTTACTTTTCAACATTTGAGGTGATATTCTTCTATAGTGCTTTAGGTTTTTATTGTGTTCGGATTTTCTTTGTGACCTTTACGATCTACTCTATACTTTATGCATTTATTTTTAAAATTGTATTGCATGCCAAAGAAGTAGGTAAAATTTAAGATTTAGTTTATAAATTATTGCGTAGTCTAATGTATGACTATGGGAGCTCTCTTAACGAATCCTTTAATTTTAAATGATTATTCACATTTGATTAATTATATAATTAATGATTTTAAAAAACTCCTTTTTTTTTTAATTAAAAAAATACAATTTTCTTAAACGACAAAAGAGGGTCAAACGTGATTAATGTGATCATGATAAAGTTAATTAAATTATTCTAATATGATTTAACAAGTATAGTGAATCTAGGTTGATTTCGGATTAATTAGGCGTTGAGTAAACAATTCGACATTAAATAATTTACACCAATAAAAAAACAAGTATAGTGATTATAAATTAATGACACATGCTCCTATCCATACGTAAAAAAGAAAAGAAAAAAGACACTATATATATACATATTTTTATGCTTGATTACACTTTAAAAAACAACTGTACACAAACCATACCGAATATTGTACATCCCAAGTTTTTTTATCAATAATTCTAATTCTATTACTTATAAAGGGGACTACCCCATTTCTATACTATCATCAATGTTGAAATGGGTCAACGACAAAAATATTTTTGTCTTTTTCCTTTTTTTAAACAATTATTCATTGAGTAGTTTAGTCCTTGCGTTCTAAGAATTTAGTCTTCGTGTTTGTAAAATATTTCTAATCAAACTCTTTCATATAATCTCATATTTTTTTCGTACTTATTTTTAAATTTGGCCCAACTAAATTTTATATAATTACTCCAACAAATGATTTTTATATAGTCATTCTTAATGATTAATCAAGCAATTGCAAGATTGATTTTGCCTCTATTACTTAAGCTCAATTTAATTCAACCGTTCATAAGAAGATTTCAATCAAACCTTTATATTTATGGAAGCTCATATAAATTTAGTCCAATTAAAACCTACGTATGGATACTCATTCTAATATTTTTTTATAAAAATGCATTATGAATGATTAATTTCAATTTTGAATCCAATCCTAAAGCCACACCCGATTCTCAAGTGATCTATATAATGGTGCGATAGAGTCAAAGTCAACGGGTTGGATACGAAAATTCGGCTAAATATTTGTTTTTACACGGGTTAAGCTCATCGACTATGGGGTAAAAAAATATATAAAAAAAATAGAGCTCAACTTGAATTGAGGCGGCTAAAAGAAACCTTTCTATCATTTTCTTTTTATATCGGGTGTTTTTTTAAATTGAGATTAATCTCGTTAAAATTATATTAGATATTTTAAAAATGGTGATTCTCCCAACATGATTTTTTTTATTTACAAAACTCAAATTTTAAACCTTAACGAAGGGGAGACGAGTATCATTCTACTCGACCACAAATATTAATTTGGTACACCATTTGTTAACAAAATAATATAAACTTTATAGTATTTGAATTTGGAATATACTTATAATAATACTATATTATAGATATATAAATAAAATGTCTAAATAGAGAACGAAGATGAGGTGGGGTTTACACTTCACATAATGTGTTATAAATAAAAAGAACAAAAAAGAAGAAGGGTAGGAATTCATATATAAACATAAAAATAAAAAGAGAATGGTGTGGCTTCATCATCATACCTCATGCTTATATCATGCAGTTGCTGGCATCCAACGTGGCAGGGAAGAATGTGCGTTTGGTCGTGTACCATGTGTGAACAAACTGAGTGGGGCCCACATTAGGGAGAGTGCTTATGTACCCAATATTAATAATAATTATATTTTGTTTATTGATTTTATTTTTTATTTCCACATGCATCTCTCCTAGTCTTGTCCTAACTCCTAGTAGCTAGAAGTGTAATCATAATCAATCCAAAAAATGTAGAATGCAATCAACCAGTTTCTTAGGTTATCAGGGAGTTCTGTTCAACTTCAACTGATTTTGTTGGGTAACCATAACATAAGCTAGCCCTCAATCGATGATGCGTCTCCCATGATTCTCTTCTCCCTTTTCTGTTCTCTTGTCTTTTGTGTTCTTTATTAATTATCATTACAATAATCACGAATCTCAAGTTCATAACATTCATCGTAAAAACGACATGTACTAATCAATTGTGTTCTTCTGTGTTCTTTTTAACAACATCAATATGCCATCATATTTGCCTCATCTATTTTTTAGTTATGTACTTTATAGCTTAGTATCAAATATAATGTAAAAGCTGGTTCATCAAGTTATTTTATTTTAGGTCGTTATTATGATATTTTCAA
>NBIL01025153.1:0-10407 GCA_002752925.1 Viola pubescens var. scabriuscula
TTTTGAGATCTATAAATTGAGACTAGGTTTGTGTCATTTGGACACCAAAAAAAATCTGAGTTTTTTACCATCTTCAAGTTCTTTTATGATCCTTCACAAAATTATAATTTTTTTCCAAATTATAACTTCCCTAACCAAGCTCAAAATTCAAATATGGGACCTCCGAACCCAAACATTCAATGCCTAGATTAGATTTGGAACAACCCTCGATTAGATTTCAAAAAAATATTTCTCAAGTTTACCAATATTTAATGTGTATTTTCTTGTTCGTTTGCAATAATCTATATATGTTTGATTTACTGAGTGATAAATAATATCGTATATTATTTTTAAAAAATATTATATTATTTATTGTTTTAAAAAATATAGATGTTTTGAAATCTGAAAAAAATTATGAAATTTAATTAATTTATATAAAAAATATATTATTATAGTAATAATAAATTTAATAAGAAAAAGAAATGAAAAATATGGTGGGGTATATGATTAAATGATGTGGAAGGGAGAGAAAGTGAATAACATCGTGAAAATACCTTGCTGTGAAGGTAAAAGAAAAGTGGGTGTTATTTGATGATTTGCTTGGGTGTTAAGCTGATGTGGCAGGAGAAAAAGTGAATAACACCCTAAATTTAACACTCACTGGTCTCACAAGTTCCAGATTAAAATCTTCTTCATGGGGTACATTCAGATTTGATCACAACATGTAAAATTCTTCTTCTTGATCATCCGTTTCATGGAAATATGGATCTGCTCTAATGTCCCGGCAATCGCAAGTTCTTTCCGGCGGTCCAAACATTACCACAACTAGCAACATTTTTGCAAACATAAACAAACATATAGAGCCCTCCTCGTGAAAAAATTATATAGTTCACCGAATATTTTAATTATATAATTAATTAGCAGACAATTATATTTGAATTTGAGTTAAAAATTGCTTAATTTATGTCAAATTTTAGCTAAATAAAGTCAATGCCTATAAATATATACTCCCACCCACCTTGTCCCAAGAATACCATATACTAAGATTTAATGGTATGAACGAACCTTTAAATTGTGGTACTTAAAAATTAGATTTTATTGTATCAATGAACTTGTAATTAAAGACTTTGATTAAAAAACCTTGTTAAAAAGGACTAATACTTTTCAGTCCCATCCATATAATATAAACCTCCACCATTGGCTTGAATTTATAACTTCCTTATGTGAGGCATATATAGTTTGTCATTTTACTTCAACGTCTTGTGTATATTTGTAATTTAAAAAATTAGTGGATTATTATCGGGTGTACAAATCAAAATTTCATATAAAAATAAAATTTAATATAAGAGAAATCTTGAGAGTGATGTTTTTTTTTTAAAAAAAAAACTGTGAAAATTTAGACCTAGAAGGGTGATACATGAATAATATCTGGACTGACCAAAAAAAAAAGTACATTTAATCTCCGGTTCCAACAAGAAAAAGAACTTTTGCCCCCATCCGTGGATCTTTTTAAACAGTTTGTTGGCCCAAACCCAACCAAAGCATAAGGCTGGTGGATTAGGCCCAGCCTTGGCCAAGCCTGAGGATACGGGCGTCTAACATGCATGGGCTGGATGTTAATATGTAAATGTGAACAATTTTGATTTTAATCTTCAAATTTTCTTAATTAAAAAAAATATTGACTAATGAACTAATCAAGTTTAAAATTGTAATAGGATGTTGAAAATAAAAGTTCAAGTAGAGTTTCCAACAAAAAAAAATACCTCACGTTAATGTGTAATTCCTAAGGTTGTAAAACTCGGACCGATCATAAACTCGGTCTGAGAAAAAAGTCAAGGATCAAAGAAAGAGTCAACCCAGATTGACCCGTAATTTTAATAAATTAATAATTAAAATTTAATATTTGCATAGAGTAAGAAATTTTAAAAATAAATGAAAGATAATCTTATATTTATATTATATGTTGTCATATAATAGCACAAACATAATGTTGGTGTACTGGTTAAGGTTTTGTTAGCCAGCGCACCGAACATGGATTTGAATCCCATGTTTATCATTTTTTCTAAAATTATTTTCTTTAAAAAAATCCGGATCAACTCTGATTTACCCGGATCTAGTCAACTGGCTCGCCAGTTCAACCGGTCAGATTGACCAAAATTTTAAAAAAATATGTTTGAGATGATTTTTGGGTTTTCAAACCCGGCTTAGTGGCCAGTCGTCGGATTTCTCGGTCGAATTGGCTAGGACGGGCCAGGTTTGACTACGTTGATAATTTCAACCAATGTAATAACAGAGACATCACCCTGTCTTTTCAGTTGTGATTGTTTGGATGACTTCTGTCTCAATCTATTTATGAAATAGTCTACCGCGACCATCACAAACTTTGTCGGTCTCTAAGTGCCTCTTGGAAAGGTCCTGAAATGTTGATGCTCCACGTAGTGAAAAGGCAAGGACTCACAATCCTTGTTACCTTTCTTGTTGGTTGTTTGGGAAATTTAGTGAATTTCTAACAATCATCCCATTTTCTTCAAGAAGTAATCACAATCTTTCCTGTTATGGTATTTTCATATATGTGCATGCCACAAATATCATGATGAATCTTACGTGATATGTATTTTCCATACATATTTTTTATAAGGTGAGAAGCAAAGACGAATGAACTCACCATCATGTTGTGAATAATTAAGTTTATTCACTTTTGAATCAACACACATTAAATAGAACACAAATGTAAAGGAGAAATGGAGGGAGAAAGAACACATTATTTTTAATGTGGAAAATTTTTACAGGTAAAAAATCACGGACAAGTTAGAAAAAATCCACTATAATGATCAAAAGTACAAAGTACAACACAAGAAAATAAAACCACTGGTCACTCACAGCCTCTACGCTCAGCACAAGCCTCGGCCCCTTACTAATATGTTGGGATAAATACAATTTCTAACCGATATTCAACGGTCTCCACCTTGCCTAGAAATCTCTACCATAATCATCCTTGGAACAGATCATCACAGACTTGCCGGTTTTTTACCGACAAAATTTTTTCACTTCTTTTTAACTTCCTTACTCCTTTACTTTCTTGATCTGTATTGTGAAAATGAATTAGGAACTTATCAAAAGAACATGCAATGTTGTTGAAGCAAACTTGAGAGAAACACTTCAATCACTCTGAAACTGCAAGGGGAACTTTCAACCCAGGTGTGTTTTCTTTCCAATCTCTAACCAATTCCTAAGAAAAATGTACTTGTAAGAACTTATTAATCACCTACAAAACATCACTAGTTCTTCTTTAGCAACATCTTTGAGTGAAACAAAGCAAGGATTATAAGCAATTACAAAATTATCAAACTTGCCATGCTCTATCCTAACATTCAGAATCCTCTTCCTTTGAGTGTCATAACAGACCACACCATCACATTCCTGCATCAAGATCTTCCCTTTGCTCAAGAAAATCAAGGGTTCATAAAAGAAGCAGATATTCTCCAAGTTTTCAATCACAAACTCTTTGGTCCAAGAATCTTTAACCCCGTACTCTTTCATAACCCAGATGTCGAATCGATTAGAACTACAGTCAGTGGAGAAACACAAGCACAAACAACTTTGTAAAACCCCCAACTTCATAAATTCATCCTTCTTTCCATGACAATGAGGAGGGAGTGTAATTGGCCTAAACTGCTCGCTATCGAAATCAAAAGAAGATATATAATCACAATCCATCATGACATTCTGACGAACAAGCCAATGCACACATCCATTCACAGAAGTATCAAAATCAAGACTACCAGTGGAGCAAAGAGTTCTCCCTATGCTTCTCCATGGTCCTGAACCAACTGTGTAAATCTCGGCCTCAGCGCGTGCTGCTCTCGAATTATAATTCCTTACATTGAATGTCAGCAAGATTTTGTACTGATTAGTCCTGGAATTGAACCCCAAACAGAAGAATTTCCTCTCAGAGTCATGTTTCATGGCTACAGGAATTGCTAAGTACTCACCCAAAACAGGATTGCACACATACACAAATTCAGGGTTTAGGGCGTTACCGTTTTCATTCCCAGATAAGCAAACCAACCCATTACACGAATTCACTAACCAAAAATCAGAAATGGGTAGATTTGATTTTTGAAAAAACTTAACTTGCTCAGCATAGAATCCATCCCCACCATTGATCATCACCACCTCCTCTGCTATCTGGGCAAATTGGAGGTGTCTTAATACAGGATCGCAGATCAGGGGACAGCTCAAGATTCCAGTGGAAGATCTTGCGCTTTGGAGTTTGACAAAGAAAGGATCTGAAATAATTTGAAGCCAAGTTTTGCAAACGCACCTGCAACTCAAAAGGGTCTTTAATGGAAGCCTTGATAAAATCTCCATGATTAAGTATGATGGGAGCCATCTTGTTTCTTCCCCTGATCTTAACATGATCTGGATATTGCCCGTTCTCTTCCCTTTACTCTTTCTTGGATCCATAAAAGAAGATTTTGGGAGTGTTTGGTGATAGATGTTTATCAGCAGAAGTTTGATCTTATACTATGTGCAATTTGGTTCTCTTTCTTTGTTTTTTGTTTTTTTTGGGTCAACCATTAGGTAATGTAATGTAAGTAAAATTGTCCATGGAAATTCCCAATTGGGTATAGAAATTTCAACCAGCAGAAGAGTATGGAAAGGAATCAATTACTTTTGGAAGCGTGAAAACCGTACGGAAAAAGAAAATACACAAATCTTTTTATGAAATTTAGGGATGAAACCATTTCTTCTGATCTATTCTGTGGGAAAAGAATTAGCTAAATGATACTTTTAGATTTTACACAGTAAAGCAAGTAAAGTCTCGAGTCCGATAATTTTACCTCACTTTTTATTTTTTTTACTCTTATGTGCTACCGACTGCGGGGTAACTTTTTTGTAAAAGAAAATAATGTACATAGTTACCACTGTCAAAATAAAATTATGCTATAAAATGTTATTAGAATTTGGTCAGCAATATATTTAGAAGTGAACTAACATCTACTCCCTCCGGGGTTAAATAAACGTCATTTTAGGAGTTACTTTTACTGTTTCGGCACGTGGCTTAAAGAGGCCGGAACAGTCACTATTTGAGATAATTTTGCCCCTAATTTTTTCTCGGAAGTACGTTAAAGATTAACGTACGTTAGAAAAAAAGTACAGAATTTTTTTGGGTCAAATAGTGAGTCATCCGGCCTCTTTAATATGCGTTCCCTACTGAATATTGGGATGCGAGGAAAACATTTATTTAACTCCGGAGGGAGTAATTTATATGAGTACTTCACGTAAGATGCCGCGAGTTCGATCTTTATATATAAAGAAATTATTACGCTAACTGGGACAGGTGCGGATATGATCCTGATTAGTGTGACTTTTGGATATCGGGGGGCGGGGCGGCATCTACATTGGATCATCTTAAAGCAGATGACATAAGGCACAGCTAATATGGCTGCATTCATTGGACCAAAAGACAAGCATAAAAGCACCACAAAAATTCCACCATCTCGAACTTTTTTTTTACTTTGCCAAAGGATACACCATGTACAAATCCCATCTTATTCTTCAAAAAATGTATGTTCTATACGTAAAAACATTGCAGTACGAGTATAATCCAGGTGCATTATTCCACTTTTGTACCCAAAAAAGGGGAAAAACTAACAGCTAATTCCGAAGGACTAAACTTAAAACAAACACACTATTGTACACCTGCACAGTATGCTTGTTGGTAACAAAACTAACCAATTTATTCTTTGACGGCCTGCCGACAATCTTCAATCTGAGCTTTTAATGTACAAAACTCACTTCCCATAAAAGATCTACTACGGCTTCAGTCCTCGTACAGCTGCAGCAAAAATCTACAAGAAATACAACAATGGAATTTCTCACACTCAAGGCGATCGAAATAGTAAAAACAAACAAAGTGGTAAGTTTTCACTATTCCTTGCTTGGTTAAGGTTTACAGCAAGTGAAACGTTCAGCAATGAACATGTCTGTAAGCACAAACTTGTCACATTCATATTCCTCTCTAGGTCATGGAAGAATATAAACAAACTTACTGCCGAAAACTATCTAATGTCAACAATGGAAACAAAAAAGTTAAAAAGAATGCCACAGAAATATTAGGTTAAGAATAAAATCACTTCACACCTTAGCAGATGCACCAGGAAGCTGTTTCAAATCTTCACGGCTTTGAATTCCATTACGTCCTTCGTCATACTTGAGGTGACCTCTTTGCTCCACATCCTTTGACACCAAAGAGGCGTGATCAGAGCTATCATCTGTGTTATTTTGTCTCATTTTATCTTCTTCCATAGATTTGGTTTTTGATCGACTGCTTCTTGTGGAAGGAACATTGATATTTGAGGCGGCATTTGTTAGGGCATCTTGGCCTTTCTTGTTGAACTGAGTAGCTGCTGCACGTGCACCAGCAATGGCTGCACTGAGACTGGATGATTTCTCCACCTCCGATGTTTTATTCTCAGACAGTAGCATGAGGATAGATCCTGGTTTTAATGAGAAAGGGTCTTGGGGATTTGGGAGGGGAAATTTTACTGGCATTGGACCTTCAACAGGGGCAAGACCACGAATAGCAGGCTCATAGATCTGAAAAAAGGCACAAATGCTAATCCCATTAAACTCATTAGCACACAGGGGGGGGAGATTAAAGGTCTAATGCATGAACTTTTTGCACCAAATATACCTTCTTTTCCAAGTTATAAACACCTTGAAAGCCTCGCATCTCAAATGGAACTAATAATTTCTGTCTCCACCAAGTAACAAACACTCAATTAGCATAATGTCAGCACTGTAACAAGCATTTGAAGTCCGATGTACACACCTGTGGCTGTTCACAGAGCCAGCAAAAATCTGTTTGTCCTTCTAGTCTTACCTATATTAGGAAAAAGGTCTCGATTAATCCAAATAATAATATGCAGAATCATCACTTGACCTCATATATCTAAAGAAAAAAAATCAGGATTACGCGCTCACCCCTTCAGGCACCTCCTCCCAGCTCACTAGTTCTTCACATCTAACACAGCCAACCACTTCCACACACCCTAAACAGTAAATAAAGCCATTATAATATAGCGTTGGAGGCAAAGGAAAACTTAAAAGAATATTTTGAAAACGAAAGGATATTTTATATAATCCCATGTTTACATTATTTGCCCACATCCATTTCGTATTAAATCATATACGTAATATTTTTCTGATAATTTAAAAGACTAGCAGTAAAAGAACTTATATCCTGTATTCAGTCCAGGTTGAGAAATAGCACAAACAAATCCAATGCCTAAAAGATACAGCGATCTCCAGCATTTCTAGTTTACCATTGAAGAAAGTTGATGTGAAAAGATGACAGCTGTGAACTGACTCTTCAAAAAATCTGACCTGAGTTTGTTCTGATGTTTAGTACATTTGGTTTGATTACTATATTACTCCACAGGAGACATAATGCTTGTGTTCATCCAGATAAGCAGATGTGCAGATGCTTTTGTGCTCTACGCGCACAGGACACAAGAAATTAGAGTTCTGCGGTTGTTAATATGACATGTTCGACCAAAAGAGGTTGTTATGACATGTAAATATATGTAAATATATATTATAAAACTGTACTCAACAAATATATACAACAAAACTATATAGTGACATCTCTAACAATGTGGATGGCACAACCTAACTTATAAATGCTACTAATTTAGGCGAACAGGCTAGAAACCGCTACCTGCATTGGGCCATGTTCGCACACAACCTAGTCACCTAATGGACACATATGTACCTGTATGCCTAAACCATGGTTTAGTTTCATATTTCCTACTCCCTCGCTTAATAAAACTAAATCGTTGAATGAAAGTTGCCTCACAATCTTCAATGCATTACCCTATTTTATGTTAGGAGATTGATTCCAATTAGTAATATACCTAATGGAGGAAAAAAGAAAAAGCATGGCACTTTTTAGACAGCAGCAAAGATCAATTACAACAAAAAAAGTTCAGCTCAAAAAGTTAATAAAAAGGTGCACTGCGGCATCAATAAATCAAAATAGTTCATCTTTTGGATACCAGAACTCAATCAGAAAAAAGACAAGAATACTAAGGGATACAGAGGATCTATCTGGAAACGTTAAATATTAAAAGTGCTCAATACCTAAAAGCCTTGAAACAGGATAATGTTCTGGAAACTTGATGTCAGTAATGCCATTCACCGCATAAATTTCCCTATAAAAGTCTTCCATTGCTTTGATTGTAGCTTCTTCCGGAACTTTACCAGCAGCATGAATCCATAGACGGCCTTTAAAAGACAAGATGCACTACCATTAATCCCATCTTTGACACAGCAGGCAAGATTTTATAAGGCAACAAATATAACTAAAAACGGGAAGAAAAAAAATTAACTTGACATTGGCCAATTGATCAAATTCCAAGTGATTTAATTTAAAGGACTTTCACGACAATTCATGAATTTGGACACAGGTTACCATCCCGCACTTTACCCATTCTAAGGGTCACAGCAAAGGATGTCTTTTATTCATGGTAAACAAAAGTATATGGATATGTTTCTTGCCCTTTTTACTTAAACTGTTTTTACAGTGGAATCGCCCCTAATCAATATAAAGCTCAGACCTTTTGGCCACATGAAATATGACACCAAGCCTATTATAGGTGGCATGTAAAAGCAACAGCCTGTACAAGAAGAAGTTTCATTCCTAAATGAAGCAAAAGTCCACATCCAGGAGCAGCATGGAAGCAATCAATGTTTGTCACACAATAAAGGATCAACTCAAGCAATATAGAAGTATACCTTTCTTAAACACCACGTACCATTTACCAATTAAAACAAAAGTACCAACCTTTTACTTTATACTTCTTTAAGAAAACCATCAAATAAGACGAGCACAGTAGCAAGAAACACCTACCGTAGGAATCAACAGAGTAGAATACTCCTGATAGCTCATCTTATTCAGAAAATTCACTTAACCGACCAAAAATAGGAACAGCAAAAAGCCAGCTATTAGACAAGTAAGCGTACAAATTCCACAAGCTCCCATTCACCAACAATACAAGAGTATTTAATTTCCTTTATTTCTAGCTTCTTCCTCAACCAGAAAAGAGCAAACTCTCCCCTCCAAACTTAAGAACACACAAAAAGATGAACTGGGTATCCATTATCTATCCGTAATAAACTAAAAGTTCATAACTTTATCCACTAAAACCAAACTACAACAACAAAAGGATGAACTGGGTATTCAGAATTTGCAACGGTTTGTAAAAGTTTTTATTGACTTACCTCGAAGTGGAGCAGGCCATGACCTGCCTTCTACGCGTTTGATACCATAAACCAACAAAGATGCCCATGGCTGGTGCATAGTCAAACACGGGTTCGTGTAGTTTCCATGGCTCGATCCTCCTCCTCCTCCTCCTCCTCTTCTCATATTCGGTATTTTTCTTTTTCTTTTTCTTTGGACTTGAGCAGAAGTCAGAAGAAAAACATCAGAGACCGAGACGGTGATTTGTTTATATTTAGGTCTTCAGTCACGTGACCCGCACGTGCTCTAGTTAGTGAGTGATTGATTGATCTGTGTACTCTGTAGATGTTTTGTTTCCCATAAATAGTTCCATTCCAAATAATGTAGTACAAGAAAGAAAAGAGAATCGATAACCAAATAGTAGCAGTTCAATTTTCAATTTTCAATTTTTTAATTCCCTAATATTTTGTGAAGTCTACTTATAATGGGTTGACTATATTTTCTCAAATCTACTTATAAATTATAACTTGTAAATTATAGAATTATATTATCAACATATAGTAGAAGAGTAATACTATTTTGGTTAACGAAACAGACTGAATTATCGAGTTGAATTTGATAGCTTATCAAAAGATTATTGATTTGTGCATAATTCACTTGAGTTGGAATGCACCCAAAATGGATAAACTTGTCGGCTACTTCTTTTTGCAACTGTGCTTCTTCCCTCTTGGGCTTGAACGAAGCAGCTCCTTCATCTCTAATTTAAAAAGATCAAAATTAATTATCTTCTCTCCCTCTATTTCTTTTTTCGATAAGCTTCCCTCTCACTATTAAAAAATCATTCTCATATAATTAATTTCAGTTATCAATTTGTGGATCTAAAGCTTCTGTTCTTTTTTCAATTATGTATTAATTTGTTGGTGATCTTAGACATTAGTGGGGTTTTGAGATTAATTATACTTGCTCTGGTATATTTTTTTACCCTTGATTACTTTTATTTAGATATTCGGCTTTTAGTTGGTAAGAAACTAGTCTGAATTTAGGTAATATAAAGCCAAATTGTAATTGCAAACGATTGAGAAATCTTCCCATCACAACGTTATAAGGAATGTTCAAATCAATAATCATGAAAAGCAGATCGATCATTTTTACAGGTAACATCAAACAACCGTGTACCCCCC
>NBIL01025202.1:0-13584 GCA_002752925.1 Viola pubescens var. scabriuscula
CAAGAAAACCAACTTAAAATTACGTTTTAAACATTAAACAATGTGGGAAATGATCAGAGTCTTGCATCGGTGAGAGAATAGACAATCTGGTCTTTTATGAGCAGTTGGCTTGAAGGATGATTTGTTATGAGCAGGTTTGGGTACTTTTAGGCTTGAGCTTGAAGGAAAATGTCTACCACAGAAGGAATATCACACGAGTCTAAAAGGCTAAAAGTACTCAAACCCACACATAACAGAACATCAGTACATAATGTTTTACATAGATATCATGTCCCTGTTTGTCACCTTTTTATAGGGATGGAAAGTGTCAAATTAAAAAAAAAAGAAGAAGTATTAATTGTGTTATTATTATGACAATTAACGTTTCTAAAAATAAGAGATTCTTGGAGTGAAGGAAAAAACCATAGTATTGTCACTGTCTTTTCTACTGCTTTCGGTAGGGTTGGTTTAATGGGCTGGACTGAATTTCACCTTGTTTTCTTCATTGCTCTAAATATGGGTAGTGTATTATTTGGTTTGAATTGATATTTGAATAACGTTGTATAAAAAAAGTTACTCTTATTAAATTTATAATAAATACAAAAAATACTATTGATTTTTTACCAGACAAAAAATAAAATAAAAAAGTAGAAAGTTTTAAAAAAATGTTACAATCATGCGTATCCCTATAAACCCTGCGAAACCTAAGCCATTGTCATTGGTCAGGGATGATGAGGTGTGAGTATCATCATGGTGATGAGAATATAGAAAGTAGTCTCTTTGTGGATTCAAATTTCAACACTAGTTTTATTTCACATAGAAGCTACTATCTCGTGAATATGCAAAGCCAAAATTACTAACCTCAACTTGTCTCTCCATCCATCTCAATTGTGTCCAATTTAAGCAGTTTAACCAGAAGTAGTTCAGAATCACTCCAAGCAACCTAGAGCTCTCGATTAGTTTATTCAAACATGAATCTAAATTAAACTCAGATCCTAACTCATACAAAATCTAACATACCCATAACTAACACACCTTCAAATCCCCATGAATGAAAGCTATTATTTGTCATTTCCAAAAACCCATACCTGTACTCCAATTGAAATCAGAGATAAATATGAAAATAGCAGTGGTTAAGGTAATAAGAGGATTAGTTAACATGGGATGGGGATGGAGAAAACAAAGGGATTGAAAGCTATGAGTAAGTCGTCCACATTAATAACCTCAAACTGAAAACGATGATCTTCCTTTAGTCTGAGAAAAAGTCGCAAAGTAATTAAGCAAGTACAACATAAAAGTTTAAAGTTTAAACTTCAACTCCCCCAGTACACCAACACATTACAAAATTTGGCAATTCACAACAGTACAAAATTTGCAAATTTCTACTACACATTGATGTGATATGGAATTTCAGAATACATTACACCAAAGAACACCAACAAATCATGACCATGAAAAACCACATCAAAATTTCTGCATATGTCACAACAACACTAAACTAAATATGACAACAATCAACAATATGAAATCCAATGCCCGAAACCAAAGAAAGAAGTGGTTTTGGGTAGAAGAATTAATTGGGAGTGCTGGAAACCCCTTTTTGACATTGTGTTGAGTTTCAAAAAAATTGGTTTTGGAGAAACAGACAAGTTTTTTGGTGTTTGGTAATGGTTACAAAACCAAACTTTAACAAAATCAATTCGTTAAAACCATAGTTATAAAAATCGGGTCGGACTGGTCGTGAAAAAACTGAGAACACAAGAAAATCGGATCGATTCAATCCAATGAATCATAAATATAAAAA
This sequence comes from Viola pubescens var. scabriuscula, assembly GCA_002752925.1. Classification (NCBI taxonomy): domain Eukaryota; kingdom Viridiplantae; phylum Streptophyta; class Magnoliopsida; order Malpighiales; family Violaceae; genus Viola; species Viola pubescens. The sequence goes on from NBIL01025202.1 coordinate 1,784, forward strand.
ATTGAGTTCGATAGGTCAACCCGGTTAGTTTTCATGTGAACCGAATGATACAAACCGTCCGATTCATGCGTTTTTTTTTATAAATTATTTTCATTAAAATGACGTTGTTTGTGCTCCTTCTCAACATTTCGATAATTATTATGCCCTAAATGACTAAAAAGAAAATTAAAGCAATTTTCCATTGTCACCACTCATGTCGTTGCCAATTCACATTCACTAATTCATTCTCGCAGTCGCCGATTCGCCAAGTTTTGTTATTATTTTAACTTATTTGAATTACTTTGATTTCGTGGTTGGTTCATGACCTACAAAAGCAAATCATGAAGTGACTTATGTCACTAATTATTAATTATTATATATCTAATTTTTTTTAACACAAACTTCTTAAGTTGTTATGTTTATTTTAATTAAAATATGCTTAAAGTTGTGTATATATTATATTTTCGATAAACTAAACGATTCAATCCAGTTCAACTAGAAAATTAGTAATTTTTAACCAAAAAATTAGTAACTCATGAGCTGAGCGGTTCGATGAATGAACAATTTGATTTAACCCAATTAAATTTGATTAGTAACTCATAAGCTGAAAGATTTAATGAATTAATGATTATAAAATACGATTCGATTCAACCTAATTAAATCTGATTTAACTAGAGAATACCGTTTTAATAATTTTGATGGTTTTGATGAAGCTAGAAATGGGAGCTTCAGCGGAACGCGCGTTTTGGAGAAAACACGCGGCACAATTTTCTTAATTTTTTGGACAAAAAGATTGAAGTGACTTCTTCATAATTACAATATGTACCACCTCTATAAATAATACAAGAGAATCACTCTCCTCCCCCTTCCTCACTCCTCAGTCCTCACTCCTCACTCCTCACAGAGAAATGAAAAAGAAAACCCTAAACCCTGGTTTTGACGAATTGTTTTGTTAAAATTTGATTTTGTAACCATTATCAAACACCAAAAGGCGTGTCTGCTTCTCCAAAACCAGTTTTTTTGAAGCTCAACGCAATGCCAAAGTTATAGTTTTACCGACTGTGTTTGGCCTAAGGTTTCAGGAACAGAGGTTACTGGTATAAATAACAGATGGAGAAAGAAGTATCTGGATCCCCACCTTTGCCTGAACCACCTTCATTACCGGAAGCGGTGAAGCCAGAATCTGCTGAAATTCCCCACCAACCAGAGAAAGCACCCATTCCCAAATATACTATTATCAGGAGGCATGGGGTAGGGACTGCTGGACGTCCCATATCTTTGCTTACAAACCACTTTAAAGTTTCGGTCAATGCTCCAGATGCTGTGTTTTACCAGTATACTGTATGCTTACCTCCTCTTCTTTTATTCTTTCTGTGTTTTATTCTTCTTGTTCTCTATAGTTTCTTCTATCTTGAGGCAAATGTTGATGTGCTTCACAATGCAGGTTTCGATTAGGTCAGATGATGATAGAGTTGTTGAAGGCAAGGGAATTGGGAGAAAACTAATTGATAGGCTTTATCAAACATACTCTTCTGAACTTGCTGGTAAAGGGTTTGCTTATGATGGAGAGAAAATTCTGTACACTGTGGGTCCCTTGCCTCAAAACAAGCTAGAATTCACAGTAGTACTTGAAGAATCATTTTCAAAACAGTATGTGTTTTTACTATAATGATTCTGATTTTTTGTTATAGAATTGTTTGTTTTGCAACTTATGTTCCACTCCCCATGTGTGGTTGTGAAAGAGAGAGCCGTAGTGACAGTGGGAGCCCTGCTGCCGCTGCAAAGCGATCAAAACTTTCTTTCCAGTCAAAGACTTTTAAGGTAGAAATAAGCTACGCTTCCAGGATTCCAATGCAATCCATAGCTCGTGCCCTTGAAGGGGTTGAGGCAGATAATGATGCTCAAGGTGCCCTGAGGGTGCTGGATATTGTTTTACGGCAGCAAGCAGCTAACAGGTTAATTTCCTCCTTCTGTTTGTGTTTGAAATGATCAGGGTTATCATAGTTATTTTTTTGCTGTTTGATCCGAATTGCATGAACTATGATGTAGGGGGTGCCTTTTGGTTAGGCAGTCATTCTTCCATGATAATTCAAAGAATTTCATTGATGTTGGAGGGGGTGTAACTGGTGTTCGAGGATTCCATTCTAGCTTCCGCACCACTCAGGGTGGCTTGTCTCTGACTATGGGTACCACCACTTTTACATTGTAGTTCTTGTTTTTAGATAAGTTATGGTAGAGTTGAGCTGTGCATTTTTTATAATTCTAGTGGCGTTCTTGTTTGCTGCCACTTATTGGAGTCTTCTTTTTCTTTGTTGGTACAGATGCATCTACAACAATGATCCTAACACCTGGACCAGTGATTGATTTTCTAAAAACCAATCAGAATGTGCGGGAACCTCGCTATATTGACTGGGCAAAGGTAGAGAGTGCTATAACGCTTCCTTAAAAACTTGGTGTTCTGGCTTATCCATTTGAATCTGTGTGCTTTGTTCCCCCCTTTTGAAAAGAAACTACTTCTCTTGTTCAGGCAAAAAGAATGTTGAAAAATTTGAGAATTAAGACGAGTCACAATAACATGAAATTTAGGGTCACAGGTCTGAGTGAGAAGCCCTGCAACCAGCTATTGTATGTCCTTTCTTGTGGAGTGTGCTTTTTTTTTTTCCTTTTAGCTTCTTCCCAAATGCAAGCATATAACATTATTTCACCCCCTAGTTTTTCCATGAAAATGAAGAACAATGACAAACCAAAGGGTGAGGTAGAAACTGTGGAGATGACTGTGCATGACTATTTCACCAAACACTGTGGCATAGAACTCACATATTCAGCGTATCTACCTTGCCTTGATGTTGGCAAGCCAAAACGACCGAACTATCTGCCATTGGAGGTATACAACATTTTTTTCCTTAAGTTGCATCTGATAGCTTATTTAACTTTATCCTGCCTCACTTCTAGAATATTTGTGCTCAGCTATGTTCACTTGTTTCACTTCAACGTTACACGAAAGCTTTGTCTTCGTTGCAAAGGGCTTCTTTGATTGAAAAATCGCGGCAAAAGCCTCAGGATAGAATACGAACTGTGACTGATGTAAGCTTTCCGTATTGCCTTTGTGAGTGGATGTGAGTGTCTCCTGTAGCTATTGAATGCTTTTATGTACTCCCTCAGGCAGTTAAAAACTACTGCTATGATGAGGATCCTGTGCTCTCTTCATGTGGTATTTCCATAGAGAAACAGTTAACAACTGTTAATGGGCGTATCCTTGAGGCCCCAAAGGTAAATTCTATCTCATCCTCGTTTTCCTGCACAGTTTTATTTATTCATTGGCACGGTGGGGACTGGGCAAGGGGACAGTTAAGAACACGTGCTTCATATTTATTTATTTTTTAGTTATTGCTTGTTATAATGCATTTTCTTCCTAATTTACATTTTTTTTCTTGCAATAATTTACATTTACAGTTGAAGGTGGGCAATAGTGAGGATTGTATACCTCGTAATGGGAGGTGGAACTTCAATAATAAGGTGCTGGTCTGGCAAATTTTCAAATTCCCTCGTCCTCTCTCGTTCTGTGCGTGAGAATGTGTGTAATTCACTTTTGTTCTCACCTCTTTTTGCAGACACTTTTTAGCCCTATCCGCATTGACAAATGGGCTCTTGTTAACTTTTCTGCCCGCTGTGATATTAGTTTCATATCTCGAGAGCTTATCAGTTGTGGAATGAAAAAGGGCATTGTAAGCAGTAACGCCTTTTGACTCAATCACTTTGGATGCCATTCCTGTTGTCGTCCTTTATTTGAGTGAATTCTGCCTGCCTCTAACTCTAACATAAATGCTGCATTTGTGAAGCAAATTGAACGCCCTCGTACATTAGTTGAAGAGGACCAACAGTCTAAAAAAGGCAGCCCTCTTGCCAGAGTAGAAAGGATGTTTGAGTTGATGATGGCCAAGCTTCCAGGCCCACCTGAATTTATTCTTTGCGTCTTGCCAGAGAAGAAAAACTCTGAAATTTATGGTGTGGATCTACTCTCTCTCTCTATCTCTCTGAGCTCGTTTTAATTATTTAACCAACTTGACGGCTTTCCCCCTTTTCGAAGGACCATGGAAGAAGACATGTCTTACTGATCATGGCATCGCTACCCAATGCATTTCCCCTACTAAGATTAATGACCAGTATCTTACCAATGTGCTTCTTAAGATCAATTCAAAGGTATCCCTTGAAATAGAACTGCAAGTAATTTATTTGTTCATCATTTCAAACGCATATGGTGTTAATATTGGTGTTGTTCTGTTATAGCTTGGAGGAATAAATTCTCTGTTGGCCATTGAGCATTCTTCCAATATTCCATGGATAATGGATGCTCCAACTATGATTTTAGGCATGGACGTGTCCCATGGCTCTCCTGGTCAATCAGATATCCCATCAATTGCAGCAGTAATTTATCCATTTTGGCTTTAAATTTTGTTGATGTGATGCTAAACAGAATGTTGCTTAATTTAGCAATTGGAACCTTCAGGTTGTTGGATCTCTTTCTTGGCCATTGATCTCAAGGTACAGAGCATCTGTAAGAACACAATCACCTAAAGTGGAGATGATTGATTCATTATTCAAGCCTTTAGCAAATGGGACCGACGATGGTATCATGAGGTATTTCAAGGAAACAATTTCTTATCGATACATTATTTTTCAGTCCAGTCATTGAGATCTTTCTGGAATTATGTACGTTTGTTATATTATTAAGTCTCTTTTTGTTCTTGTATCATTGAGAGAAGTACTTACTGTGTTCTAGCTGTTTAATTTAAAGACAACATTTTGTGTTATCAAAAAACTATGTTCTGATTGTGCTGTTGTTTCTTCTTATTTTTTGGTTTAACACATAAAATTCATATTCTTACCCGTGCTTTTTTGACATAGTATACTCACTCACTGCATCCATTTCTACATGTTTGTGGCACTGTTTCTGAGAAAATGTATGATGACTCTGATTCACTGATTGGTGCATCAGTGGTCTACCAAACCTTAATTTATCAACCTTTCAACAAAAAAAACCTTAATTTATCAATCTCATTTTAGAATTCTCTTTTGTTTGAAATGTGGCAAATAAATGATATAGACTTTTGCATTTCACTTATTCAAAGTTTACGAGTCCATCATTCTGATTTAACACGTGAACCTGTTTCTTTCTACAGGGAACTACTTGTAGACTTTTTTCAAACAAGCAACGGGCATAAGCCAAAACGGATCATTGTGTTCAGGTATCATTACATTTTCCAGTGAATTTGTTTGTCTTGGGAATTTATTATTGTTATTATTATAACCTTGGGAGCTATTTCTGTTTATTATATAGTTGGGATTTACAGTGTAGTGACCATTGAATGCTTTTTTTTTCTTCACTTATTTTACTATATTCCTTTTTCATTATTGTTAAGATTTGCATTGTAGAGACATTGAATGCTTTCCTGTTTTCAGTTTTTAATTCTTTTGAAATTTTGGCATTTAAAACTTGTTTCTGGCACAAAAGTTTAGTGTTCCATTGAAATTGTGTTAGATTCTGCTGGGAGTTATGTGTTTGAGTTTGTTTCTGTTTCATTGGTAATGGTGTCTAGATGCCAGATTTTTGTAAATTGTAATTAATAGCCTTGTCTTTCTCCAGGGATGGTGTGAGCGATACACAATTTAATCAGGTTCTGAACATCGAGCTGGAACAAATTATAAAGGTTTTGTTACAATAACTGTTCTCTATATAATACTTTTTTTTACATTCATGATTTTTGTGGCATTTAAGGTTTATCTCTTATTATAGAGATAATCAAAACTCTAGTACCTATCCTGTTGTTGTTTCAGAGATGATAATGATTATTGTGGCCTACATGCTCGATACTAACTTAAATCTGTTATGGACATGATTTAAACATGAATTCTCATTTTTTTCATGTTACTGATTATATGCATGAACCATGAGATCTGATTGCACTCTTCATGCCTCTTTCATGTTTGTGTGCCTTTCATTTGGAGCCTATAGGTTTGTAGATTACCTTTAGAAATCGTGACGAAATAGAAGTATCATCTTTAGTTGTATTTTTAAGGATGCTGAATTCTGTTTTTACAGGCATATCAGCATCTTGGTGAGGTTGACATACCTAAGTTTACTGTAATTGTGGCACAGAAGAATCACCACACAAAGCTGTTTCAAGATAGGGGTCCTGAAAATGTTCCTCCAGGTTTGCTACTTGAGATGCTGTTTTTTTTTTAAAAAAAAAAATTATTTATTTTTGCTAACTGTTTTGGTTTGTTCCCGCCTCTCTCTTTTCCTCAGGAACAGTTGTTGACACAAAGATCGTGCATCCTAGGAACTACGATTTTTACATGTGTGCTCATGCAGGGATGATTGTAAGTTTCTTCTTAGTTGTCCTTTTTCCTCTTTACTTGGTTAGGCAATTAACATGATCATATTATAAAAATCAATTATAGTGTTGTCTTGCATATTGTTTCGTAGTCTTTTACCATAGTCCTGTGTCCTTTTGTGGTGTTGAGTTAGCATGCAGTCTTTTTCTGGAACAATTACATTTACGAGGACATCGGTTGATAGTCTATTGATGTGATCATACCAGTACTAACTTGCTGGATTCTAAGAATACTGTTTAGCATACCTGGGCAAGAGTAGTCATATGATTGGCGACCTCCTGTGTAGCATGGTTTTAAATGCAGTGTTGGCTGATGTCATTTTCCTAATCAGTACATCATGGTGTGTCACAAGTAGTATATAACTGCTGAAGGACAACGTGTCTCAAACTAGTAGCAAATCTGATTTTTTTTTGTGCAAACTTGTCTTTTACTGAAAGTATGAAGTAAACAACAGAAATATCGTATGTAATAAGAGCTGAGACATTAGCTGAATTATTATTATTATTATTTTTTTTGGGGGGGGGGGAAGGAACTGACGTAAGTAGAGGAAATACTTTCAAAAATTATTATGTGCCTTTTCGAAACTATCATTTTTTTGGTCATATTGGTCCATGTCAGCTAATACCAATATTTTAACAAAGGATACAAGTTCTGTTCACCAATATCCGGCGTTATGAAGGGAAGGAATGTGGTTTGGTTGAAAACAAGGGGTGTACTCTGAAGATAAATTGCCATGAATCCTCGAAAATCTTGCCGTTTTCTAATTTTATCTTGAAATTCCTCAGGGAACCTCAAGGCCTGCACACTATCATGTTTTGCTTGATGAAATTGGTTTCACTCCAGATGGCTTGCAAAGTCTTATCCACTCTCTATCCTATGTGTAAGCTTTTTGTTCGTTGTCGCAGCTATTGGAATATAACATCCTACCGTTGACTAGTTCGTCATTTAATTTAGTTTAAACTGTCAACAGGTATCAAAGAAGTACTTCTGCTATCTCAATTGGTAACTTCTTCAAGTCCAAGTCTTTTTCTCAGTTTCTATCAAGACCACACTTTCAGTCTCAATGTCACCCTCGTTTGTTTTATGCAGTTGCTCCTATATGCTATGCTCACCTTGCTGCGGCCCAGGCGGGGCAGTTTATGAAGTTTGAGGATATGTCTGAAACTTCTTCTGTACAGCAAAGCCAGACATCAGCGGGAGGTGTGCCTGTCCCAGAGCTCCCTAGGTTGCACGAGAACGTACGAGGTTCGATGTTTTTCTGTTGACATGCCGGTGATAGGTTTGTAAATACTGCTAATTTGACTTGCTAGATGTTTTTTTCCTGATGGGGGTTGGTTCACTTTTGACTAGTACCAAGTTAGGAAACAGGAACATAGGAAATGTAAAAGCAACTCTCTAGTAGAGATACTGGCCAAAATTAGGAAAAGAGAAGATACCACCTGCCAATGAAAGACCTCATTGAGCTGGGATTTAAATTTTGACCCGTTCTTAGCTGACTAGTGTTTCAGATTTTGGGTCTCTAAACTTCCTATGATGAGAATTTTTTGTAAATCTCTCTCATTTGGTCTTAAAATCCTTATATGCCATTATGCTTTCAATCACCCCCAGCTTAATACTACATTAACTTGAGTTCGAGCTTTTTAACTTATTATAACATTTTTATGACAATTCTTGATCATGTTCAAAATAAAAATAATTACAACAACAATAATAATAAATTGATAATTGTATAAAGATCACATTCACATAAAATTCGTCTAAAGTATTTATGTTCATGCGGCAAGCAAAGAGGTGCACCATGGGCAAATGTCGATTCCTGCTTCAAAACAACTAATCAACCCCACTCTACACATAAAGAAAAAGTTGATAACAGTTAAATTAGCCATCCTATCTGCCATCATATTGGTCTTTCCATAAATATGAATAAGGCGGACTTCTCAATTTCGGTGATTATCAATATGTAATTTCTTAAGAGATATAACGGGCGCTTATTTTTGTTTTTTTTTTTTTGTCAACTAGGAAGAGCCCATCTAACTATGCAGGCCCATAATCTTTAGGAGACGTGTCATCCATGCCTCCGCTCCATGACATGTCCCAGCTCTCTCGGCTTGGAACGTGTGGGCCGAAAACCAGGCTCATTGGGTCCAACCATCTGGTCTCCAACAACTGTTCCAACATGGATCACAAGCTCGCCCGACTTAGCTGGGCTCCATTCGTCTTTAAGATGTGTTTGTAAATGGGAGTATATACTTTTTATATGTAAAAAAAAAGAATACTTTGAAATACAAAAACTTGGCTTGAAGAGGACGACACGACAAGGTAAATTGTGCGTTGAAAATTGAAGAGGGAGTGAGAGACTAGATTCTGGAAAGACAAAGACTTATCGTTGTACGTGGAATTTTTGAAAGGAAAGAAAAAATTGATTGGTCACTGGTCCAGGTCAAACTTCAAACCAATCAGCCTTTTCCAACCAGAAAGTGGCTGACATTAGGTATGGGTCATGGTCGTCGGAGTGTTCAACTCCAACAGCTTCAGTAGCCAGCACCCCAATTTCTTTGGGGGCGAATTCCCGACTATGAATTACTAGTAAGGTCAATGATAATTTTTTGTAATATAAAAAAAATTAGGTTTTGAAATTAAATCTTCTAATTTGTAGTTTATATATTTATTGAAATAAAATAAAAATAAAAATAAATCACATTCGTATATGATTTGTGACTATAACATTTGGTGTATGCTAGATTAGATAAAAGTTTTTATTCTTATGACTCGTTTGTTTTGGAAAAATAATTTGTCTGTGAAATTATTTTCTATTATTTGGTTGTTCAGATTAATATATATAGTTATAGAAAATATTTATTAAAAAATATAAATCCCACACATTTTCACCTAACAAACACTGAAAAATAAAAAATAAAAATTTCCGGGATATCATTTTCTCCTAATAGACAAAACATATAGATTCTCTTAAATTCTGATCAAGAGATTGTAGTTTCGTTTATTTTTGGACTAATTATGTTTTTTCTTAAAATCTAGTACTTTCTTGAAGGGTTTATGTTTATAGTATGGTCTTTTGGAGCACATTTCTAAAATCAAATGTTACGAATATTAACGAAATGTTTTTGTTCCAAAACAAGTTGCTATATATCTACATGGTATAAAATTTACATAAAAATCTGTCTACGATTCTTGCGTGTATTTATTAGTATTATTTAACACTACCTTTTAATGGATTGGGTGGTCCACATATCTTTTGGCTCGTGAGGAAGAATCTTTCGGGGGAGGTTCAGGTTTTAGGCATTTTGCCCTTCTTTTCTTGGGAATGTGATGGTTTGTTGTTTAACGTTACAATCTCACAGTTTAGTGAGGTCATGCTTTCGGTGAGTTCAGGTGTTTTAAGTAATGTTATTATATTAATCCCGTTTTCGTATTTGTCGGTATTCACATTTTAGTACCATTTAAAATTTTATAAGTGTACGTTATTTTTATGACGTAAAATTATGAGTTAGATCCTTAATGTTATAATAATGATTAATAATATAACTATTTCTTAGCAGATAGGGACTTTTAATTTAGCCGTACTTTTTACATGATAGAGAGTAAAATCTTGATTTTGAGTCTTTTTATTTTATATTTTTATTTGTGACCAAAAAAATTTATCACCACTTAAAAAATTTCATATAGTCTTTACATCATGACGATTCATCGAGAAAAATATGCTACGTTAGATCAAATGGAACAAATCGCAAACTCATACTAGACCTGATTGCATTTAATTGGAAGTGAGATACTAGTCCGCCTAAGTTTGAAATTTTCTTGGGTGGATATAAATATTTATAGGGATAGAAAATGTATTATGACTTAATTGTTTCATTATATTTTTATTATCTCATTAATTGGTCCATTTTCATAAATGATAAAAATGACTTATTAGCTGAAAAACTTCTAACTAATTCAGCCACGTGCCGAGGGGCCAATTCTTTATTTGATTTATAGGTGCACACGTAACCATTTTTTAACCAAACAATTTGTAGTACAACTACAGTTTATATAATAGGTCTTGATAAAAAAATGAAAAAAATATAATAGGCTACCCACTTTCAGCTTCGTCTTTATTTTTTTCCTTGTTATCGTTTCCTTCGTTGGTTCCACGCTTTTATTTTATACGGGCCGCAAATACCACTTGGAAAACTAGGCGAATTAATCCGATGATGGGTCGATTTCGGTTTTGATCCAGTTTTTTATTTTTATTTTTAAAAAAATATATATTAAATTCTTAAAAAGATTGAGGAGAACGTGGGTGGCTAATGGAGTTTGAACTTATTAATTCAAGAAAGACAACTATAAATTTAATCACCAGAACGAAGATTAATTATTGATATGATGATGCATAAATACTTTTTATATATATATATATATTCCTCCCGTCCTATAAAAAAACAGTAATCAATCATTATCTTAATTGTTGTAAAAGTGAGTTGAGAGTCATTTTTTTAAAAATTAAGGAAATAATATATATATTTTATACGTAAAAATGATTTATCCGATTTATCAGTTCGATTTTCTGTTTTTGAATAAAAAGAACCAAATCAAACCTTGTGTTTCTGGTTTAGTTACGATTCGCTCAGTATAATTTAAAAATAAATAAAATTCGGACCGAATTGGACTGAATTAGTGGCTCCAATTCTCTTTCTAGTTTGGTCTGGTTTTTTACACCCCTAAGGATGGGTACCTTGCTCCAATTGTAAAAGGGAACCTCTTTGTATTAAATCCTACGAGTTGTGGCTTGGGCTATGCTATGCAACCTAACACTGGAAAAATAGCCGTACTGTGGTCTAAAACTATGCTGGCTTCTTTTTGGATTGTTAAAAACTAATATCATCTTAATTACTCATTCTCTTGAAACTTAGCTAGCTTGGAGATAAGTGTTCAAGTGTTCGTTTACTTTTTGTGGATTTTATTTATATATTTTTCTGATGCGATTTCGGTTGCAATTAGTTGACTCATCACATTTAAAGCATTACCCTTTTCTCTGAAATAAATTATCATTAGTTGAGATGGGGACTGCATATTTAAGGTCATTATAGAATTATAAATTAGTTTTCTTTTTCTTTTATAAGCTGATTTTATTAAGGATAGCTATACAATGAATGAATGTGTATACATTCTTTTCTTTCTTTTTAGGGTTAATAATTAAATCTACTCATCTTTCCGAACAGTACCCTGTATTTTCGAAATTCTTTATTTACTCGTACGTTTTCTAATAGAGTCAGCCAATTTTATATGCTCCATGTAGAATGTTTTTCACCATTCAATGTAATGAATAAGTAAGATGTAATGCTCCAGCTCGTGTCATTAATATCTTTGTTAATTGATTAATATATATATATATATATATATATATATATTCAAATTCGGGTCCTTTT
>NBIL01025208.1:0-15405 GCA_002752925.1 Viola pubescens var. scabriuscula
ATATAGTTAACGATTTGTTCTGCTAAAGTATGCAGGAGATTGGTGGCATGAATTAGGTTCTCTTGTTATTTGAGTACTCTCCTTAGTAGTTGACCCTGTCATGTCTGGTTTTACTTAAGATGTTTACTTGTTCCTTGATAAAACTCCGTACGTTATTCTTGAAATTGGGCACGTGTTTCTATAATTCTCGAGTCTTCCAGTTATTATAAAGGCTGAGTTGGTGGGATTTCTGAACCATTCTCTATAACTTGTAAGTTGGTGTGGATAGAATGGTGAGTTTTCCTTAACAAATCAGTCCACAGTTGCAGAAGTTCAAGAGAAGTACATGAAAGATGATGACAAGTTTGATTAGGGAACGAATATATGAGCAGGAGCTCTTCAGCTAATGAATGCCTATGGTGAGTACCCTTTTTCCTCGTCCTTATGATGAGCATGCTTGTGGTGCAGATAGGCATATATGTTAGCATGTTTCCAAGCCGAGTTATCAGCTTTGAGTAGCTTTTGATTGTTTCTTAATTGAGGATTTTCAGGCTCTTAAATTAACCACAGTTTGATGAGAATGCAGAGAGAGAACAAGGTTTCCTTCTCCCCCCCTCCACATCCTTTATTGCACAAAATGCATGCTGAAAGCCATCTTACTTTTGATGCAATGGAAAATTATGACAGAATGTAAAGTAGAACATCATTTCCATGTGTGAATTAAATTCCATTTTTAAATCACCCAAAGAAACGTATGGAAACTCCTTTCCCTCAAGGTGTGTAAGGCTGTGACTCTTACAGGGGGAGGAGGACAAGGTAACAAACAACGTGTTAGACTATTCGCTACTCGCTTGGGAAGACTTCTTTGTTATGTATACCTTATCAATTAAATAGTGTCTCCTTTTCTTTTCTTTTTCTTTGGGTAAATGTCTATTTCTTTCCGCGTCTACTGTCTAGACTCTAGAGCGCTATGAATCAGGAATACCTCCTTTTTTTTGCCGTCTTGTGTCGGGTTTATTTCTGAGACCGACACCAACATGTGTCATGACTCACCAAGTGTCTAGTTTGTTTGGTTACCATTCTCAATAATTAATGATGACACAGATATTTAATGTAAAATATAATTGGAAATCACATTTTTTATATCGTTGTGAATAATATTAATAATAAATTGCTAATTTTTTTAACTCTTTTTTATAAATGTGATTTTCAATTTCCACTAATCGGTGTTGGTTATCAGTATTGGTGTCAGTATCCGTGTCCATGTCTGTGTTTTATAGTTAGAGTGTCAAGGAGTAAGTCTATGCGGCTCAAGGACTTGATTATTGATTGGATGGATGGTTTTTCTTTGTTCGTCTCTAGAATGAAAAAGATTGTAAGCGTATAATTAAAGTTAATTTCTCTTCTTTTTTTTAGAAACTCTGTTCTCCAATTTATTAAGCTATAATTAAGTCATTATTGTTTCTTTTGGAACTAACCATTAGATTAGTTCCACGTCGTTTTCCAAGAACTAGTAATACTCTCCGCTATAAAAAAGTTTGTCCTATTTTTAGTAATAATTGTTTTGATTATAAATACACGTCCACTTATTATTTCTATTTACTATATTAATTACTTTATTTTAAATCGATTAATGTAAAATTAATGTTATTTAAATTGATTGTATTAAATTTTAAAATTTATGGAAAATAAAAATTATAATTATAAAGCATTAATTAACCTTTTAAGAATATAAATGAGATAACTAATTATTTATTTATTTTTACCAAACATTTGCTTGTAAGTAAAGGGGTTATTCTGTATTCCTTTTGGTGCGAAAGGGGGAAGAAACCCGAGGCACTACTTAAATAGAAGATGCCTAGAATATTATTGTTCTTGCATTTTCTCGAATCTTTTTTCATACTACTATTTATGGTGGGAGGGAGAAGTTGTTCCCGGTTATGACCGGCTCTTCCATCTATAGTCTAAGTCAGACTGCAAAATCATACCTTAGTCTGTGTCTTTTGGCTATTCTTTTTTTTTGAAATACGTTGCATACCTCAGTAGTTTTTGATAAAAAATTAAAATAAAATAAATAGCTTAATAGTTGAGCTTCTTGAGCTTGATTGTAGCGGACTAGCTGTCCTTCTGGTCCGAAAAAGAAACTGTATTAATTTCAGATTCCCAGTCCGGCGCAATTTGGAAGGTTTCTTTTTTCTTTTTTCTCGGGAGCTTACAACAAGTTACAAGTTTCAAATACTGGAAAACTGCAAGACAATCCACTTGGAAAAGACGAAGGAAAACAACAAGTTTTGACTGCACTCGTCTTGTATTTTTGTTGTTGTAATAAGTTAATGACTCACCTTGCTTATATCAACTTGCTTACTTTCTGTAAGCTATAATTTATATTATTTTTTTACAAATAAAAAAATTAGAACTCGACACTTATCCTCTGTATTTTAGAGATTAATTAGAATTAGTACCCGCGTGATGCTGCGGTGAATCTATTCGTCTTATTAATTTTGATGAATAAAAATAAATTTTGTGATGTGGGTTTTTAATTTTCCAAATTTGTTCGTTATTTTTCAGAATATAATGTAATAATATCAGAAAACAGGTGCTGTATGATTTAATATTAATAAAGCAAACACACCGCCGTCAAAGTTTTAAAACACGGTATAGGAAAATGGTCAAAAATCAGAGATCAACCAGATAAAACCCAAAAAAGTCAAATTTATCTGTAATTTTAATCATATATAATAAACTACTATATTTGTTATCACAAAGTAACCTCATAAGTTACTAAATTTTGTTATATGAATTTTAAAAGTAATGTGTACTTTTTATTTTTAATTTTTTTTTGTTGAAAATGTGAATCATCAACTTTAATAATAGCCAATGTTATACAATTTATGATGTGCATGTATTCAAAATGAAAATAATTGATGAAAGTTAAGAAAAAATATAGAAATAAAGCCATAGAAATGGTATAAGTAACTATAGGAAGGAAAAAGAAGAAGAAGGCATGATATAAAAGAATACCAAGTCCCAAAAAACACAAGTACACATCTCCATAAGCTTATAAATTGACACTAGTCATAGATCATTGATGCATTGTACATGTCGGGCCTACACTTATATTTTTGTTAAGTCTGCAAAAAAAAAATTATTCTTGACCAAATCGATTGAGTTGAGTACGATTTTATGAGGTTGAATAGATTTTAAAAAAAAAAAATTGAATCAACTTGGAAAAACCCGTCGATTGGGTCGATCAGTTCACTAGTTGAACCGACTGAATTGTTTGAAAACTCGTGGCCTAATATTATTATCAATTTTTCTGGTCGAACCGGTCAGGACTAAATTTTAAAGCCTTGACTATGGTTAAGAAATAAGAGAACAAGTCTTTACATAAACCGAATTGAAAAGAGTTGGTTTAATTAAGGTAAGATAATTTAACATTAATAAAGCAAGTACATGATGGTTAGGAAAAGAGAACCGGAAATTACATAAGCCAAAATGGAAAGAGTTTATTTAATTAGGCTAATGACGCGTTATATTCATAAGCTCCCCTAACATGTTTGCGTCAATGTTGTGAACGTAGGTCCGGTCTAGGACCTCTTCCAGTAGTTGTGCAGCTTCAATGGACCCCTTAATGTTGATAAAGAACTGGTATAAGGGAGAGATGACAGGTGCAAACTGAGTGGGGATTGTATTTAGGTTTGTGAACTCGTTCAGAATTGTTGCAATGGAGTCATGGTGGGCTTTGTGCACTTCCAGCTTAGCTTTGTTAGATTTCTTCTTATCCGACAACATTTGGAGCTTGGACTGATGGCTGTCCATTCCGGAAGTTAGCTGAGCAATGAATGCATGACATGGCTGACCTCTCCCGAGACCTTGAAGACATAAGGACTGTGCCCATTGTTGATGGTGCGGTCAATAGAAACTCCCATGGAAGTGAATGTGAACATGTTGTTGTAAGATCGAGCGTGCTGTCTGAAGTGCCTTGTGACTGCATTTTATAATGATGAGAGGAGAGACTCAAGAAAAGCCGGAGGAGCCCGTTGTTGTGGCAAAGATATCGCGCCATTTGCGCAACACCTGCTAAACCGTGGGCGTTTTCCAGTTCCTTTATTTTTGCAGGCGCTCGCCAAGCCAAAACAAAGCGCCGTAGAAGTTGCAGGGGTGTACCACTGCTCCGATGTGATTGTACTGAGAGACCCACTCTGCAGAATTACACAGGGTCATGAAAGATATAGGTTGAAGTGCATGGTAGGCGAGGAAAGTAAGAGATAACCAAATGTAGAGATTAATAATTAAAACGGGAAAGGAAAGCTCACCATTGTTGGCCTGCTGGAATGCATGACTGGAAGAGTCAACAACATGATCTGGTTCATCCAGATCTAAGTACCTTGAGGTACCACCCCCATCACTTGAGGACGAAGAACAACTGTCATCAGGCGGCATGACTGCTGGTGCATGAATGGTTGCCTGAGGTTGTGCAGAATTGGAAGAACTTTCTGCACTGAATAGAAACATAATTTGTCTGATTTTTTGTGGACTGTTTGCATAAGATTTGAAAAGTTTGAAATGTGTGTAGACTTTGTTGTGTATTTTAAAACCAACTGGTAAATTATATAAGTTACGTTGACCGCACAACAACAGACCAACACTGAAAAAAGTCATATAATATAAAAGAAGAATTCGTCTGTATTTTTGTGAACTGTTTGCATAAGATTTTAATAGGCCGAAAGTTGTGCCAACTTTGCTGTGCATTTGCAAATGAACTGTTAATTTATATTAGTTATGTGGACCATGCATCATTAATGAACACTGAAAAAGAATACCTTCATCATGATGTTGGGAATTCGAAAAGAAAGAGTGTTGAGTCAATGAAATCTTGCGCCTTTAATTCCTTAGACTCTGAGAAGGGTGCAGTTCTGGGTTAAGCTGGGGACTGGAGTTTGGCTGAACATTAGCTGGAGGGTTCTAGTTTGTGAACAGCCGCCTATGCCCTTGGCTTGTATGGTCTGCGCTGAGCAGCTACAGAAGTCCTGAGACCTGGGAAAGCAAAGGAGATGCAGTAGGACAAAATGGTGTAAGATAGCTGGCAGAAGAGCCAAAAGCAAAGCACCAAGGTGAAAGCAAGAACATAAGGAAATGTTTGATGTGTGGGTAAGTGGCAAATACCCTGTTACAGCTGCTCTGGTGTTGCACATGATTCCTGTTCTGGTGGAGAGTGCGATGGAGGTAAGGATTGAAAGAGCCCTGATCTCTTTGATGTCTTAGAGGCATCATTTTGTCTCGGCGTGAAACTAAACGCGTTGGCATTGCAGATGCAGATGTGGTGTCGTTTTAACTATAATCACATAAACCAAAACAATCATTAATTTCAAATATCAATATATTTTAATAATTTTTTTTTTACTAGATTAATTACTCTACTTTAAACTGATTAATAGAAAATAAACTTATTTTAAAATGAATGGTTTAAATTTTATAATTTATAAAAAAAATAAAAATTATAATTAAAAAATATCTACTAACCTCCTACCAAAAATAAATAAGGTAACTATTTAGAAGAATTTTTATTTTATCTAAAACCATAACTAATTGAAAAGCTAGGGAGTATATTTATATTTATTTCCCTATCAGAAAGAAAGAGGTTAGTAATAAACGTGAAATCAGGAGCCAAGAGGTGAGGTGATGCAGCGATGTTGATACCGATGTTGATTGACTACACAAATGGAAGGCAGATGCAACATTATTTAGAGCAATAATTAACATTAATTAACAGAGAAAATAGACAAGGGATATCATATATTTATCAATGTTGATGAGATAAGCAATTAGCCAAGATGTATGTTAATTAACCTATTATATTAATCTTAATTAAAAAAATTCACTTCTCTTTTTCTTCCGGTCTAATTGAATACTACCTAAATTCACATTCAGATACAATTATTGTAATTATTGCAGTTTCAGACGTAAAATATCTTTTATTTTTGATTTTTAATATTAAAAATACTACTATATAATTGATAGAAAATAATATTGTTTTTTATGAAAATTATATTGAAAGGAGTATATTTTATTCGATTTAAATTATTCATTTACTAATCACATTAAGTAGACCTCTCAATTACTAGTAAATTAAAATCAATTAGCTTCCTAGTTTTCCTATACTGCATCATGGATTTGAATTCAACCCTCTCTCTAATCCAATTGACATCTCCATCCATCTTGATTTGGACAAATTAGGAATAGTTGCCTTGTATATCATGTGGTTACTTCCTCTCCAAGAAGTCAAACCACTCCTTAATCGCAAGAGGAAACTTCTATAGAATAGAATAATCCTAACGTATATATGTATTTATTTATTTATTTTATTTCAACACTTTTATTTGACCAAGTTATTGGCCTTGGCCAGCATCTTGGATCTAGTCTTCTAACCAATTATCATCAACCCTTGATAACTATATATACATCTCATTCTTTTCCCAATCCAATCTGTAAACCATATCACACCCCCAAAAAAAACATTTAAAAAAACCAAGAAAATGAGTCCTTTATTTTGTGGCACTGGCAATTTTCAACTTCAAGAACAAGATGATCAAGAATTCAGCTGCAGCCCTTCTGCAACTCCAAGAAAATCAAGAAGTCCGTGTGCAACTCCAAGAAAATCGAAAAAGAGTAGCAAAGATGCCAAGAACCCGTACGCTTCTCGTGGGCTAGACAAGTTCTCTGCTCTGCTAACAGAGCTTGACGAGAAGAGGCAGAAGATTTATTCAAAAATGGGCGCAGATGAGAAAACTCTGGTTCGTTTTGTGTACTCCAGCTCGAACGATTGTATACCGATTGTGGTCAAATTGAAGGATCAAAAGCAAGAAAGAAGCAAGATTGGTGACATCAAAGAAAAACCCATCAAGAAAAACACAGAAATTGAGGAGAATAAGTTGTCAGTTGAGAAATTAGGTGGTGGTGGTGGTGATCAGAAAGAAACCAAGCAGCAAAAACAACCCAGATTGGAAACAGAGAAGAAAGTGACAAACTTGCAAGAATGGAGGAGGCCTTATTATATGCCAGTGGCGATAATCTTGATTTTGGTGTTTTTGATCTTTGGTAAATCTTTTGCCATTCTTTGTACTTCTCTTGGATGGTATTTGGTCCCTGCATTGGTTCCAAAAACACCAATGAAGAAGAAAAAACTAGCGAAAAGAAGATCGAGCGAGCCGAAGATGATGGCAGAGTGGTTATCTTCTCCAAGAAATCATAATGTTGGGGGTCATAAATCGTCTCAAGAACAAGAGCAGCATAGAAAAAGTTTCTGATGATGATTTCTGATCTCTATTTTTTCTTCAATTTTTTTTTTCTTTCATTTCTGGTAGATTTGTAAATATTTTTGGTTAAAAAATGTTGGGTTGAGTTGAAAAACCTCCTCATTTTGGCATGGCAGAAATGTAAATTACAAGTAATATAAATCTAGTTAATTAGGTGATATATTGATGATGATTTATTTATATTTATGGCATAGTGTGGTTGATTGAGAAATCTTCTATGTATTTTCATCCCTTCGGTAACATATGGCATGACTAAGTGTAATGAGAGAATGGATCGCATGTCACTACTTTTATGGTGTCACTTAGTGCATATTTTATTAAATTAATAGGGATCTTAATTGGGTCAAACTTACCTTTATACCAAAACTAAAATCCTAATTTTTTTTTCAATCAAAAGTTAATCATAACCAATTTTGGGTTTGTCCTAATCATAATTATTTTTTAGCTCAGTGAATTAAAACTAATATTGTAAGCGCAAAGTTGATTCAATAAGAAATAAAAACTTCGATCATGTCATTTCTTCATACATAAAAATCGAATTTGTGACATCTTATTTAAGAAATAATAAAAGTGCTTAACATTTTTATTTTAGAAAAAAATACCAAGTGTTCATTCAGTAATTGTTTGAAACATTTCTAAATTTGTACAAAATGAGTTGATAATGCTAAACGATGTCGTAATGAGTTTTTGTTTGACATTGGCTTATGATTAAGAGTGGCACTTGATAAAGAAGCAACACCTGCAATGCAATAGTGGCGAAATTAGACTAACTTTTGTAGGGAAGACGTGCATGTTATACCATATAGGAGAATTATATTGATTTTTTACATTTTTATTTTTAATGGTGGAAATACATATATAAAATATTTACAATCATAAATTATAAGTTAAAAAATATTTTAGGAAATTTACTTAAATTTTTGATCAGTCGTAAAATCCAACTAGATTTTGGGACCGAAAATAATTTTGAGGACAAATATAAGTAAGATTAGTTAAAAATGATAAATTTGGAAGGAGTATTTTAAGAACTTGGAAAAAAAAATTGGGGGGAAAAGTAAAAATCTTGCACGAATAAAAGTAGTTTTAACTTTAAAGTGAAAAAATAAATCTATAAGGACTAAGTTGAGTATTTTATAAAAATATGGGAGCGTAGCTCCGCCGTTGACCTTCAAAGTTTGAGATGCGCTGCAGACACCACGGTCCACGGAAAGGTTATTCTCCATGTAATTACGGATTTGAGGGGATTTTGGGCGAGGGAAGTCAGGTGAGAGTTGAGAGTTGAGACCCATTCCAACTCCAAGAGTCGGACCGCTTGACCCGCCTATGATCAGATTAAATAGATTTCAATATATTATTGAGGTATAATCGTGCACTTAAATTAAATCCCGTTAAAGTAAATATATATATATTTTTTTTTTTTAAAAAAAACTTATTGTAAATTTCATTCCTCTACCGTACTCATTTGACAAAAATACTCTTTGAAAACAACTTGCAAGCATTTGCACAAAATTAGTCAAAGTTTTAAGTATACATGAACTAGATAAAAATTGAGCTTATTTTAGTATTAAAGTGTACAAATATCCAGGTATCTTAACTCTTAAGGTATTTTAGATTCTACAAAATATTTAAACATTAAACTAGAAAATAAAAAATTTAAAATCTCTATAGTAACCAACAAATTTAAAAATTTCAGAATGGCACGATATCAAGCTCCCAGTAAGTAATTTCTTCGTAAATAAAATTAAACCACCGACTTCTTAATAAGGGAAGTGAGAAGAGTTGAGTGTCAAACCTCTCGCAATAAGTCCGTATTGTTCTATTGTTCTAGAATAGCATAACATCGCGATGCTTTAATTATGCGCAAGTAGCAAACTATGTCTAACATGTGCAAGAGTAGGAAGAAAGTGCCCTAAACTTCTGAAACTTCTAAAGTCAAGCGTACCGGTCACGGGGCCAACGCCAAATGCTTCCAGAAGGGCAGTCAGCCAGTAAATCATGTGTGAATCATCTGCGATGTATGACATGTCCTACCTTGCCTTGCCTCGCCTTGCCTTGCCTTGCACAGCATGAAGGAATAGCGTATGAGAGAAAAAAGTTGGGCTAAAGGGAATAATAGTTATATATATTTTTTCTTTTGAGTTATTTAGAATATTGTTGACAACGGCCGCTAATGGCTGTAAATCAAGGCAGAGTTGCCAACAAGTTACTTATTAAAAATAAAACAATAAAATTAGCCTTAATTAATAACAAAATAAAGGAAATTAACCAATAACAAACTAATTGCTACGGTAATGATCAACTATTACTAAGGTCCAAGCATGCCTTTCAAAAATATGCCACAGTACATTAAAAAAATGCTAAAAAATTTATCATTTCTTTCTCGGTTACAACATCATACAGAGTTTTATCAATTTGAGAAAGCCTTCTTCAAAGCATACCGGAAATTCAGCTTGATACTGTGAGAAATAGACACTCTTCAAATAGGGAATGATCAATGTTCTAGGATCAAAAGTTCAGCAGATCAATTGATGTGAACTGTTTGTAAGACTGCATCGACCTCAATCTTCACATTCCTATAATGTTAATGGAACAGGCACAATGCAAGAAGGGAGCAAACCTGAATTCTCCGCTGTTAAATCCGAAAGAATCAGCTTATCACGCTCATAAGCCCCACCAGAAGCTTCCTCCTCTCAGAAATGTTTCAATACGTGCATTACAAATTCCTATTCCTGCATTTGAGCAGAAAAATTCTGTCACTAGCTGTATATATTGAATTCAATAAGCAGTTTCAATCTAGATAATTATAAAAGAAATTACATTTAATGAATGGAAAACAATTACAAAGCGTCACAATGATAGAAACACTCTATATTTTAGCTTTGTTCACAAGGCTTTCTAACCTTAAACCTTTTCCTTCGCATATCATCAGAAGTGATCTGGGAATTGTGAGGCTCACGTCTGGGAGCTTCGAGTCTGTGTGCTATTGGGATCCTACTGCTCTTTTCTTGACTCCCAGCATTTCGGGAGAAGCCATCCTTGGCCCAAGTGACCTCATAATCAGCCTTCAATCTGGATCCTTGCTGTGAAAAGGAAAGCCAAGCTTGTTATTGTAAACAGATTTAAATAAACTATGCAAATATTACATTCCACATCAGCATCATTGTGTCACATCCAAACACAGAAATCATAATTTAACTAAATTTGATTAAAAAACAAATAGAACCACCGAAGCAGAGAGCAGATGATGCACATGTGAATGATCAAAATAATTCCACATTGAGATTTCAATATAATTAAACATCAAGAATCAATATTAGGGAAAACAAGAAAATTCAGATTGAACTATACTGCCATATGCATGGAGTCAATCTACACTTGTCTTGTATTACAATACATTGGCTATGGAAGTTGATCTGGATTCTGGACCCCATACAATCTTAAAACAGATACTGCTAATCTTGAATTATCTCATTGCAATCTAACTAGTATGAGTAGGCCTGTCAGGTTTTTTTGCATACAAATGCCACATCCATGAGTAATGATGCTAAAAAGATAAGAGTCACTGGAGACATAAATAATACAAAGCAACGCCCAAAAACTAGGAGAGAAGACCAAAATAGTAATGCATAACTTGCAAAACAAAGGTATATTAACACAAACCGAGATCCTACCTTTTGTAATGAACGGCCACATAAGACCCTGAGAGCATTAAAGAAGTCCTTGTGCTTCTCAAACTGAACCACAATCTTGCAGTGGAGACCAGAAATTATGTCCCCATTATCTTCATCCCCATCCTCACTTTTATTATCATCCTCAGCAACACTAAGATTCCTATTAAATGATCAACAACAAGAATGATGATATGAACAAGAAGATTAAACCACCATATTCCAGAAGTAAATGCGTGGATGTGAATAAATAAAGTTCACTGCAAATGGGTAAATAGTAACATTCAGCAAGCTTATGAAATGGACAGGGAATGTTAGAAATCATTATAGAAATTTGAACATTGCATGGTGATTCACTAGTTCTCCACAGTTAGTCTCTTCAATTTCCAACCACTAAATGAACTCCGAATGGCACAACCAAACTATGGCAATCAAGAGAAGTAAACTGGCTGAAAGATTCATCTCAACGAAGTCCTCAAGAAAGGTTTCACTCCCAACAACCATAAATCATCAGCTATACATTACTTGTGGCAGCTAACTTAGCTGGCTAACAGCAAACTTCAGGTGAACCTCCCATCATTGTAGTCATGCATATCGCGTATCTCTAATGTAACTAACTACCTTCACCCGAAGATGCATCAAGCACTATGAATAAATTGCAGAAACACAGAACAAGACCACAATCGCAATACCTGATCTTCCCAAAAGTGGAAAAAATTGTATGAGTAACTAGCATAGAGGGCTTGGACGAAACTCTGGGCTCCGCAAACCACCTAGAAGGCACACCCCTCAATACAATAGTATCCGGCTCTGGCCTGTGCCCCCTGTAATTCCCTGTCAAGAAAAATATACTAAATAAACAACAGAAACACAACAAAGTCACTCATTTAAGACAATTTCAGCTCAATTAACCTCACATACCTCGATTCCCAAAAGCGTTCAACTCCTCCCACTCTTTTTTCATTCCTTCAAAATCATCAGACTCTGGAACGGCGACATTTAGTGTATACTTATCCCCCTGGAGGTTTAACTCAATGGAATCCATTTTCTCCACTAAGTACTTCCTCCAGTCGAGCAACTTCTTCCCCACATCCTCATCTTCATCTCTTTTACTTCTGAGAAACCCTAGGTCGCGAATGCAGAGTGTGCCGTGCGCGAGGGAATCGCTGCGCTTGCGTTTCTTGACGTCTTTGATGCGTCGGATTTGAAGGTCTTCCTCCGCGACGGTGATGGAGACGGACAGAGAGGACTTTAAGAAGTCAATGAGCGCCTGCTTTAGCTTCCACTCGTCAATTGGTTTAGTGGAAGACGAAGCGACGGAGGGAAAGACGGTGAGGTTGAGCTTCACGCGCGGGACTAAAGAGAGTCCGTTCTCGATCTCTAACGGCTCCGTCGCAAGCAGCGTCTCTAACGGTCGAACGCTCATCGCTCTCTGTACTCTGCACTGAACAGCCGTCGTTACTCTTCGCCTGATAGTTTTGATTCGAGCGCTTTTTTATTCTTTGGTCTTCTACGCTTCCTTTTCTTTTTGGTCGGGTCTTCTAAATATGCGGAAAGCTAATGTTGTTTAGGACGTCATGTTCAAAAGGATGCATAAAGAGACGTCTTTTTAGACAAACACCCGCATTTTGATTTCAGTTAAGGACGTCTCATACAAAATGACGTAGTATGAGACGTCTTTTGAAAGAAACGCACATTTTAATTTCATTTTAGGACGTCTTTTTTGAAAAATACGCGAAGTGATACGTCTTTTTGAAAAATTATAGTGATATGGGAGTATTTATCTGAGATACCAAGATATTCATTAATAGAAGAAAAAAGTCAGCTGTAGAAACTAGAAATAAAAAATTGCGGAAGAGAAATGGGGCAATCGTGCTCTGGTTGTTTCGATGGAGGCGAGAAGCAGCGGCAGAGACGAGAAGAAGAGAACATAGCCTCCGCCGAAGCACGCGCCAGAGCCGCCGAAGCTGCGCAGAAACGGTTCTCTCTCCCTTATGAGTAACAGAGTTTTACAGGACATGATTTTTCTGTTATTTAAGTCCTACAAAATTGTATTCAGATGATAACAAGACTTGATGGAATCTTACTATGATATGAAGTATGCATCGTTGACTTACTATTATTTTGCAGGCAAGAGCAGTTTGAAAAATCAGCTGCGGGAAGAGCTGCCCGCGCGCAGATGCAGGGGATGGCAAAGCAATCTGCAAATACTAACCAAGGCGAACCTGTTCTAAAGGTTTTTTTATGATTGAATTGCCTCAATTTTTATTGGGTTTTCTGCTGATTGGTTATACACTCAGTTATTATGCAGAGTAATGCTTACTTCGAATGTGTTTTATTTGGAGTGATATGCTACCTCTTATACTGCCATTGTTGTTTAATCGAGTGTCTTGTTGCTGTTACATGATGATGTGGAATCTTTATTTTGGTTGTTGGATGATGTCTCATGTTTTCCAGAGATCAAATTAACCTAAGAGTCTGAATTTATTTTGGTTGGTGCTGTTGATGCAGTGGCATATGGGTGGAAGTTAAGCTTTTTTTTATGTGCAGCTGGAGTTTCCATTGTAAGTTGTTAGAATCTCCCTCATTGACATTGATTGTATATAGAATGATAGATAAAGAGTTTATGTGCAGCTGGAGTTTCCATTGTAAGTTGTTAGAATCTCCCTCATTGACATTGATTGTATGTAGAATGATAGATAAAGAGTTTTTTTGTCCATGGCACAAGATGATGAACAGACTGCGCAATTTCAACACATTTTAGTTCGATTTTTCATGACATTGATCATGCTTATGAAATACTTGATTCAAAAGCGTTCTGGAACCTGCAGTTTGTACGAGTTTGTGCAGTTTTTCTTTTATACTTTAGGAGCTAATTCTATTTGCTGTCTGTGTTTTTTGTGATGTGCAGTATTTGTATAGGATAATCCAACTGAGTCATCGCATTTCCGGTTTCTCTTCTCTTGAAGGCAAATTGCTTGTGCCTTTGTATAATGATGCCAACACCTGTAGCAAGTTTGCTGATAACTCTTCTTTTTAGTATCTCTGGTGTACAGAAATAAGGTAGAATGGTCGGCTAATGTATGGGTTCAATCTGAGATGCTTGCTGGGCCAAATAATTTCTTACTGGTTTCAGTTTGTTTTCTTGTTTTATCAAATTGCTTTTAGTTACAGGGAAATATTTGATTTGTAACACATTGCTGTTAGTTTGATAGGTTTTGTCATGCATTGTTTACAGCATATGCATTGAATCTCGTTTTTTTTACAACAATCAGTTCTCCGATACGGTGGGTAGAAAGTTCGGCCTGTTTTGTGATTAAATTTGCAGTCCCATCTAACGTTTTACTTTTGGTTGCAATATTTTTACTATCCCAGCAGATGAAACAATTTTTCAGGTTGTCAAACTTCCACGGCTCCAAATCGTTATTGCGAGTGCTTTGATTTATGAACAACCAACTCGTATCGTGTTGAATGCTGCAGTTTTTTCATAGCAGTCCAAAAACTGCATTTTGATATTGACACAGCTCAGCGACAGGATTACTTCTATACAATTAATTAAAGGAGTTTATCTCTAACTATGGCAAGTGGAATGGAAAAACTAGTACATGGCCTTGCATCTGTCGTCTTCCATTTCTCGAACTCAAAGGGCAAGATGCTGGCAATTATCACCTTGACTAATTAAAAACAAAATAAAATCCAGGTATCAGTTATTGCAAGAAGGTTTGAATAGGAGCAGACATCTCGAGTTCATGTGCAGCTTGAAAAAAATCTGCAGCTTGCTGTAACGATCCTTCCATTTTCGAAATGAAACCAAGACTCAACCATGCTTCATGATTTGTTGGATCTAACCTCAAGGCATTCATTAAAAAGCTCCTAGCAATTGGAAATGAGGAAGCACCACATTTCATCAACACTTCTGCAGTTGCAACAATGCTTGGAACATAATCTGGTTCGACTGAAAGTGCGAACGAGAAAGAAACAAGAGCTTCTTTGTATAGAGATTGAGCTTCAAACAATAATCCTGCACAAAGCATATACGAATTTAGACTGGAATTCCCTTCCTCAACTCAAGTACTATACGCAAATCAAGCTTATAAATTCAGCCATCTTACCTGTAGTATGCCAACTTTTTGGAGAGTGAAATTCCATCAGCTTTGCTTTGTCTATGCAAATTTTGGCATCAGACCATGAACCGAGTCCTGTGTAAATGGCAGCCAAATCTTGCCATGCAGCCAGTTCCAAGTTTGTCTCTGCTAGTGCCTGCAAAAGTTTCCAGAAAGTTTTAAAAAACGCCTTGATTTTGAATACAAGAAAGATGGAAGCATGTTTTGAGGTAGATGGAAGCATGTTTTGAGGTACATGGAAGCTGGAAATCTTGCTAGTACAAATCAGATGCATCACCAAAAGACAGTAATTCATGCTGAACTTGGAGCGAACAAGTG
>NBIL01025228.1:0-13994 GCA_002752925.1 Viola pubescens var. scabriuscula
GACGAAAAAAACTTATAAGATCAAATAAAAAGAAAGAAAGATTTAAATTAAAATAATCATTTTGACAAAGTTCGAGAGTTCACGAATGTATGTTGTGATCATTTTTTCACTTAGTTTGTTGCAATTTCGATATCATTGAGATAGTATATGTTTAGATGTTGAATTTCTAAGCGTGATTGTAATTGATTTAACTTTTTTTCATTGTCTTTCCGTTTTAATTTTATTTCTTTCATTGTCGTCCTGTTTTATTTGACTAGTAATAATAATAGCAATGAAGTAATGAATCTATCTTCAACTTTCAAAATCCGCGTGTTATGTTCCTTGCTTCAATAGCATCATCATTGTCGTCAATGATGAGATCCCACTGTTCTTCCTTGGCCGAATAGACAGTCCGTTTCATTCCATTTCCATCCACCTGAGAGTCGTTACTCCAAAAACCTCGCATCACGCAGGCATTCATATTCTTTCTCTCTCGCTTCACCTCATAGCAAGCGGGAGGGAGGTCAGATCTCAGCATCGTCAGCCTCAAAATGGCGCGGATCTTCGAGTATTTTGTGGTGTGTGGGTTGGGTCCAGAGATGCGAACCGTAGACGGGAACAAAGGCTTTCATGGAACGGGAATCATGTACTTGCCTTCCATGCTCGATCAGTACCCTTCCGATACCCACTCTCTCTACCCTCCACCTCCTCCCCAGCTCCCCACTGTATGTGCATTCACGCACTTCCTTTTGTGGTATTGCTGCGTTTTCAATTCCGTGTAGCTCCTTTCTCACGTTTGTTTTTCTGTAAATGTGGCGGGGTCAGTGTGTTCTGCCAGCTGGCGTGGAGCTATACACCTCTGGATTTGATGATAGTGATGCTTCTACTTTTCCGCGGAGCTATCCCATTGTGTTAACTGGTACGTTTATTTTTCCTTACTGTGTTGCCAAATGTTTGTTTACCGAATGTTTTGCTAGGTTGATCTTGTATTGGGAGTTGTGAATCCGTTTTGCTTTTTAGTTTGTTTTGGGAATAATTTTAATGAGTTGTTGGTGTAAAATGTTTTTCGTTTTGTCAAGGTAATGTGAGTGTCACTGAAGCACGTTGCATGTGTTGTTCTGAATCTTGTATGAATACCAAAGTGCAGTAGGCTAATGTACCTGAATATATAAGATTGCAAGTTGGAGGATGAAGTGCATTATCGTCCATGCTTGTCTAGGATGCTTGTTAAAGATTTCAGTTCTTGTAATTCGCTCATAAGGAATTCTTGCAATAAGGGGTGGAGGATAAACAAAGTTTTTGTTTAGAAGAGAGGTTTGCTGTATGTTTAAGGGTGAGTACCTTGAAGAAGTCAACTTAATCCGCATAGGTCATTTGGTGCAAAAAGGATATTGCTGTATTGGGCATGTGGAAATATTGGTTTCTAGACTATGCTATTCTTGATGGCATTGGTTTCTTCACACTCCATAGCAAGTTTTGGTTTCCAATTAATTGCTTAGGATGCTGTGCCAAGATTAATGTTGCTAACTAACGCTAGTAGTTCTGAATGATATTGTAAGCATCTCCTCTTACAATGTTAATACTGAAATGAAAATTGACCTATGGTCTCTGCATCCACGTTTTGCAGCTATTGAATAGGCAGTTTTCTTTTCTGTCTTCTTTTTGCATAATGCTGCTGTCTGCAACTTTCAACATTTGACGGGTGGTAATAACTCATAGACATTCTTTTGTCTTCCAGAAGTTGTTACAAGGAGGAGTCTCATGGTCTCCTTTCTGCTTCATCCAATTGCAGTTGCTTGTTTCTCGACTTATAGGTCTGTCTGTTTGTTAGAGCAAGGGAGGAGACAATTACCTTATAAACTGTTCAGACTTTCAATTTCCTATGCCATTCACATTTATACCCCAATTACATGTTGCAGTCTTGTTGATTAAATTGGTCCGTTGACATAAAAGAGCACCTAATTTCTCTGTTAGGTGCCAACACAGTGGAGATATGGAGAATCATCTGCATATACCGTGCAGTAGTTTTGGCACTTGGCAGAGGTTTACCACTGTTAGTGTGGAGTTGTGCTGTTTTAAAGTAGGACAGATGGTTTGTTAATGGTACAGCATACTGCTTTTGAAGATAGAAGGGGTTGTGAAGGTTTGTGATGCTCACAGCAGTGGGGATCATTTGAATGAAACATGACCCTAAGTTTCTTGAGGATTGTTTTCCGGCCAGGCAATTTTAAGAAATAGAGCTTAGAGTACAATTAAGCTGCTACTGTTTTGTCTGTGTTTTTCCTTAGAAATCTTCATTGTTGGCTCTAAGTAATATATGTAGAATTTGAGTAGGCCAAATTACGGATTGCATTCTTTTAGCTTGGGTTTGTTTCCCCTTAAAGCCTCTAAAGTATATATGCTTTTCAGTTACCTTCTGTAGGTTTAATTTTCTTTTCAATTTGACATATTTATCTGATTTTGGTGCTTAACGGGTCAAACATTGGTATTTTGAGTTACAAGTCCTGCACTGAGAAAAGTGAAACTTAAAGCAAATAATTTGATGTGTTGTCATTAGAGTATTATCTTTGCTTGTACATCAAACTATAAAGCAATTGATTAGAGACATGCACTATACGTGCAAAGTACTACCTTCTTTAATCAGAGGATACCCTGGGTGTATTCCAAATCAATTTCAATTGTGAAGGTGCCATGAAACTTGCTAAGCAATAATGATGAAGTGCTTTCTTTCAAAGTACAGAAAGCTATATTGATTTCTTTCTAAATAAAGTAAGTTATATTGATTTAAGCCATGTACCATATGTGTATAGGACTAACTTCGTTAATCATGGAGTACCTAGATTTATTCTAAACCAACTTCAATGGTGAAGGTGCCATGAAACTTTCTAAGCAATGTTGATGAAATGCTTTCTTACAAAGTAAAGAAAGCTATATTGGTTTCCTGGCACAAAGCCTTTTGGCTTTGGGTGCCATTGTTGTGACAACTTTTGGCGCAAATGTCTATTTTGATACTTATGATGAAATCATTCTATGATTCTTTTGTAATGCTTGGGACTAAAATGGTGAAACGAAGCTTCCAAACGCTTATAAATCTTCCTGCTGTGCAAAACTTCAAGGCAATTGCTTTTGTCAGAAGCGCTAGAATAACATATATCCAGAAAAGTGCTGGTTCTGGCCTTTCTTGTGCTACATAGTACTTGCTATATGCAAATTTAGCTCTTTAGTATTTGTTGACTTTGTAGTGATTGCAGTTTTATTTATCATTTATTAGCGTCTTAGTTGTGATCTTTGCCCCCTATTCCTCCCTATTCCCCTAGCAAATTCTTGAAACGGAAAATGCATTGTAATGCAATTTTGTTTATTTCGCAGAGGGAGATGGCTCAAAAATCTATGTTAGTTGCGTAGCTTTTAGGGATCCAGTTAGCGAGGATATTGCTGAAGCCTACCGTGTACCGGCAAATTCATTTGCTGACAAATGTATCTGCCTTGTTTCGCGCTCACCTGGTTTCCAGGTTCTTCGAAATGCACTGGAAGAGTTATTTGCACTTTGCTTTTCTCCCAGCGGAAGTAGGTAAGATCTCTTCTCAGTTTTGGAAGCTTGAGTCTCTTATCATTTTCCCAGGTTTAGGTTGTGCATACACCTTCTAGTTCAGCAACTTTTTTGCTTTTATTTTTGTAGACGTGCATTCCTTGCCACCTTCAGATTATCAATAATACCAACCAAATTTTATGTGCTGTCAGGGTTAATTTACACTTTTGACCAAGTTCATCTTGTTAACTGAAAATATGCATTGTTGGTGTTCTTTTCTGGAGTTTAAATTACTCATCTCTGGAAATTTTCAGCAAGCCATTATGGGATGTTATTTCATACATGGTATCCAATGTACCTCTGCCTACTCCTGGGAAGGATCGAATCTTGTTTGCTATTGAGAATTGCTTGCTTTCTGTGGAGGCTCCACCAAAGGATGGGCTTCCCCATGCTGATGTATGACTTTCTATCAAATTATTTTTTTGATTTCTTCATTCAAGCAGTCTGTTATTAGTTCAAATGTATTCTGTAAGCTAAACCAAAATATTTAGCCAAGAATTGATATTTTAATCAGTGAACTCTTATTTCACTGAATGCAGATATCGTTTCAGCCACTGGTGCAGTGCTTGGATGTCGACAACTTAATCAAACTTTTTACTGCTGTGTTAATCGAAAGGAGGGTTTTGCTTCGATCCAACAAGTATCTCTCACACTTTTGACAGAATAACTGTTTTAGCTAATATATGAAATAGAATCGGTGTTTGTTTGGTCTTGGGCACTCTGCTGTATTGGCTGACAATGCACTTTATGGATACTTATACAAGCTCCTATGATTTTTGTGAATATGATGTCTGGGATTACTGATGTGCTTTTTACCTTATTGCTTTAACAGTATGTGTTTTATTCCTTTCTTTCTGAAAAGCTTAATGGTGCTCAGTTATGTATATTTATGGCGTGAAATAGTTTTTTTATTTTTTTATTTAATGTGCCTAGTTGAGTCCTTTTCTGTTTACGTTGCCCATTTTATTGTGGACTGTAACTTCACAGAAAGCTACCATTCTAGTGATGTGTTTATTAACATATACACACTTTGTCTTTGGCAGGTATTCACTTCTAACTCTAGCATCAGAGGCCATATGTCACTTAATTTATCCCTTTAGGTGGCAGGTATACTTTCAACAGTGCATATTCATTGTCTCTTTTCATTCTAAACTACAATTTTAGATCCACAATATTATGCGTATTGGCATTTCTCTTCAGAATAGTGTATTACAGTTGGATTCTTTGTTCTTTAATAAGCAATTGCAGTACATCTTCTCATAATTCTCTTAATGGATTCTCTTCTAATTGTTCTATGTTTTTGTGCTGAAGCATGTCTACATTCCATTACTATTTTTCAGTGGAGTAGACTATATCGATGCTCCTACACCATATATGATGGGTCTTCATTCAAGTGTTGATACATCCAATCTTACAATGGATGGTGTAAGTATTTTGCCGAAACATTAATGTTTAGTGAAATCTCTTGCAGTGTACTAATATCTGTTTTTGTCCTTTATTATGTTTGTCAAGTGACTTGTTTTACTTAGGGCCAGCTGAAACAAATAGTGTGGCTTTGGATACTACTTTCCCAGTTTCTAAAGTCACTCTACGCCTTTCAACCAATCTCTGCCAGGTTGGGAAATTTTAATGGCTGTGGAGAGGGTATTAGCACCAATAATGGTAGGTTATGTTGCTAGCGAGAGAGGATGAGGTCCAAACTAAGTATCCATAGTTCTTGAAGAGACGGAGGGTGTATATTTTGCAAAAAGTGGCGGTACTAAGCAAGTAGGATAATATGAGATGGACAAAATGTAGTATGACGTGGCTAGAGAACCATATGGGTCTCAACAAAGCCCATTAGGAGGGATAAAAATGTATAGGTTCTTTCTGAGGCAACCCATCTGAAGCCCACTAAGTCAAATCTCCCTGATCATCTCAATAATTTATCATCATCTACAAATCCCTCCACTGATTTATGATTAATCCTACATGGGTATTAATAAAATGATGCATCTGCAGCACTCAATTAGTAATAATACTGAATCCACTGTTGTATGTGAATGGGTTGTTGTTGGCTTGTTGCTCGAATCCTGGTCTTTTTAATAGTTTACAATGTGAAGTTGTGTCCTAGCAATCTTATCTCAGTTTAAGTCATCAATAAAATCTCTCCATCAATGAAAATAAAAGTTCCCCTGGCATTCCATGGAAGTAATCGAGATAGTTGTACTCCGGAAATGGGTTTGCATCGTTTGCCATTTGGAAAGGCTAGAAATGGATTGAACTCTGTGTGCATCATGTGCTTTATTCATATACCATCCTCCTGACGATCTTCTTGATACCTAATCTAAATGCTATTTGATCCTTGATTTTCTGTTGTAGGTAGTTGTTGTGGATCTTGATTATAACCACCTTAGCACATCAGAGGAAATACCACCTATTCCGGAGCCAGAATTAAGTTCTTTTCGGGGTGAGATATTGAAGTTGTTGCATCCCAATGTCATGGGGATAGATCAAATGAAGGCTGGCCTAGTTGGTTCAACTGACGAATTTTCTACAGTTTGCAACAAGCCTTGGAGTGAAGAACATGACATTCAACTAAGGTAATACTTTGGTGTTCCATGGAGTGCTTTTGAACTGGTTATTACTTTACTTGAGCCACATGCTCAGATTTACTCATTTTATACAAATACGACTACACATTCTTATCTGTACTGAATGCTGGAAGAATCATTATTTTCTGTTAGCTTGCCTTCTTTTTGTTATATTTGGAATTAACATCTTCAAAATTGGTCCATTCATCAAAGCTGAGAGGGAAGGACGTTATAGTCAACTCTGGTTGAATTGGAGTGGAAAATTAATACATAGACTTCTTATCATAGTAGCACCATATATCACTGTATCTGTAGTGCATCAGTTTCATGTCAAATTGTTTGTTAAATATCCTCCTTCTCTGATGCAATAAAAATTGTGTTTGCCAGGCAGGCTGTCTGAAATTTGCATTATGTTTTTATATTGATGTGTAATATAGCTTCGCAGTACTTCTGCTTTTGTCTGATATTTTATCTGGTGGAGTTTTGTTTACTCTTCATGGAAATGCTGTTGTCAAATATGTTGTATTTTCTGTTGGAATATACAGTATTGGTTTTCCCATCATGTAAAAGAATGCACTCTGATCAAAGTGGAGCTCTTCGTTATAATTTTTTTTTCACGCATTTATGTTTACGCCTTTTTTTCCTGAATGTTCCTCAAATTTGTCTGCTGTGTGCAGGTTGATATTTCTAAAGTTCATTGCATCAATTTTAGGCGGCTACCGTAATTTTATTGTATGAAAGTCTTCTTTTATTTTATTTTTATTGGAATTCCTTTTAGGATGTTAAAAACAAATTTCACTTTAAATTGTTCGCCTGTTGTTAATTTTTGCCAGGAAACTGGTGCTACTCATGCATTCAACACCCAAGCATTTTTGAAGAAGCGCTCTCGGTCAACCAATCAACCAGAAGAGCCAATGGTGATAACTATTATTCCATTTGTAGTTTGATTCTCAGCTACTTTGTGTAACTGTGAGTCTTGGATTGCATGTATGTGCTATGTGTGAATGATATGAGACATCTTGCTCTTCTCTTTTCCCAAATTGGTTATGATGATCCCTCTGCTTTTATTTAGTTATATGGTATGGTGCTCTGCACCATCTCTTCGGGTACATCCATCCTCAATGCCGCAACAGAATGAGTTGCAGAGCACTGCTCCTTGCATCTCCTATTTGCAATCTAGTTGGCACAACATGTAACCATTTCCTCATGGTCAACTTGTAGCAACAATGATCCTCAGAAATATATGTTGAAAGTTTTAGGGTGTTGATGTAGCACACAGGATAGCCGATCTGAACAAGTTGGTCACCATCCTTCTCTTTACAGTGTGTTGGTTAAAGTAGGGGTGATTACTGGTTTGATCATCCCACACTCCTATTTAAAGGGGATTCAGGAGTTGGGTAAATTAATCCAAAAAAAACTGTATTATATGAGTAAGCCCTGCTTGATCAGGTGGCCTGACATGTAATAACATTTGCTACATTGATGATCATGTGACAGGAATTGTCATCTGAAGGAAAATGAAAAGAATTTTAGTTACTATGTGTTGAGTTCATGGTTAGTGGTATGCTCTATAACATCACAAAATGTCCTGTTTGTCTCACAACATAAATGTCAACATGGACATGTTAGTTTAATTGGACATAAAGCGACAGAGTTAACATGAACACTTTTGGGATGGATACACTAAAAAATCAGAGTAAAAGGACAACAGGGAGTAAATTTAAGAGTACAAGACTGAATTTTTTCTTTTCCCTATACCCTTTTCTGCCACTTTTGATATATTTTCTGACTTGTCCATTATTATGTACTTTCTGGTATTCTCTCTCATTACTGATTACTTGTTGTTTGCAGATAGCACAGTTTCTAGACTCTCATGGTTTCTTGGATTATCTGGAGAGAGTCACGAGTTTTGATCAAAACAATAACAATCTCATTGACAAGTTACAGGATGCAATTGGAAGGAATCAAAATCCGATTTCAATTCTTCCCTCATCTCTGTCAGAGCTTGAGATTATAACCATATCAGATTCAGATGCAGGAATATTGGGTAAATTTGAGGTGTCGAGACTGCTGATTACATAAGTTATTGTTAATTTACAGAAAAATGTTTCAGTAGTTGTACTTTGATATATTTAAAAAATAATTGTTCTTTGCTGTTAAATTTTTTGATTTTTTTTTACAGTAATTGTCCTCTGATGTGATCAAAATGAATGATCTAACTGATTTTTCTTCTTCAGGATCCGGTGCCAAGTATACTTATGATAGGTTTCCTTCAAATGTCAGATCGGAAGAGCAAGAGGAAAAGAGGAAGCAGATCCTTGCAGCAGCAAGTGGTGCTTTTGAGTACATAAAACATGCTCCTAGGTATTTCAGTTTTATTTGCCAAGTTGTTATTTCCGGACCTATATACAATCATCATTGTTAGTTCATTGTCTAGTTCTGAAATCCCTAATTCTTCCTCTTTCTATGCAAGCTCACCATCTGTGCAAGTGGGTAAGGACGCTCTTAGCCCAATGGAGAGAGCAGTAAGTCCTTTATACTGTTATCATGATGAAACAGTTAGTTTATAAAATATTCTAAACATAAAATATCACTATTTTACACAGGCTGAAAGGGACCGCATGGTTCTGGACATTAAAGTTAAGCTGCAGGTAAATAGTACTCCATTTGAGTATTCATGGATTATTAATTTCTCTTGGATCTAACATATTTTGTAAGAGTTGTTGGTCACCTGGCTGCTGTTGATGTCTCTTGGTAGTTATCAGTTCATTACTAGAGTTTTTTACTGTCACATGCAATCATAAATTGCAATCTTTTGTTGGTTAGTTAAACTTTAAGCTTAAAATGATGAGATACCAGCGCTGAATGGTTCTGTTTTCACTGGGAACTTTGTGTGTCATTCTCAGCTTGGTGAATAAAATTTTAACGATAGCTCCTGGTTGTTTATTAAGTCAACCATAACGTGACATTTGGTTTTCTATGAACAATGACATTTGAAAAATATAACTATGGTGTTCTGCAATGACTTAGTGTTCTCTTTCCTTGCAACTCTTTCCCCTCTGTTGGAGTGATTGATGTGTGATTTGGAGGGGAGGAGAAAGAATTGCTTTTACATTAACATCTTGTAGAAATAATATGAATATACAAGAAAAATACATCCAGGGAGCATGCGAAGTTGTTAAACTATAGGTGTGTGATCTTATTTCAGGCTTACTGCTTCATTACTTGGTATATATAATATGATGTTGATGACACATCATGAAATTGTTATCATGTTTCTCACTTTTCTGTTTCCATTATCTAGTGCTTATTTTCTTAAGTGTTGCTTTTCTTTTAACTTTGATACAGGGTTTGTGGTTACGTCTTCTGAAACTAGGTGCTACTGATGATCCTCTTTCATCATTTGAATATGGCACAATCCTTGGTATGCTTATATGAGATGCTAAACCTCTCATGATATTTTTGCCAAACACTTCACTTTCTGCTACAGATTCATTTTGGTTATTTGGTACAGAGAACACTGCAGGTTAACGAAGTGCTTGTTATTGTGTTGCAGCATTGATCGAGTCTGATGCTGAAGGGATTGGTGGTAGTGGGTTTGTGGAATGTATAAGGGAGCACATTCACTCGGTGTGTAACCATGAAATTAATAAAGGAATTGAATGTTCTCTGTATTGAGGACTAAATTAAGTTCTTTCTGGATCAATACTTGCAGGGATGGCACTGCCGGTTGACTGATGAGCAGTTTATTGCAGTTAAAGAATTGGTATGTAGCTCACATTATACCTAGTGATATGTAAAATTGTTTAAATACTGAAATAAACCATGTGTTGTAACACCCCCCCCCACCACAAGTGATAGTGGTGTTCTTTTCAGGATATAAGCCCATGTTTTAAAAGTGATTTCTTGTGCTTCAAATAACTGTTCTTGCTGTGAGCCAACTGAGTAACGGATCAAACAAATATGACATGAAAAGATTTCCAGCTTTTAACAGTTATTCTTACAAGTTTTACTGTCAGTTTCCTTGATTTTGTTTTCACAATTTCAGCTTAAAACAGCAATTAATCGTGCAACCTCCCGGAATGACGTGTCAACTGTTCGAGATGCCCTTGAAGTTTCTGCTGAGATGTTTAAAAAAGATGCTAATCATGTTTCTGACTATGTCCAACGCCACCTGATTTCACTTTCTATATGGGAGGAGCTACGGTATGCATTAAAAAGTTATTAGGATATTGCTTGTTTGTTGCAACTTTTATTTTTCATTCTTCACTACTAATTTTCTATCGATATCCTTCAAATTGGAAGCAAATTTTCTCTACCTTTTCAGATTCCTTGAATTTAGCATCGTTTGTCCTGATCTTCTCTATCCTTTATTATTCTCTTTTAGAAGTGCTTGAAGAACTCCTTGTATAATCCTGATGGTACATGGTTGCCCCTGTGTTTTCCTAATGAGTTTATTTGGTTAAAACATTTTGTTTGATTTCCCTGCAGGTTCTGGGAAGGATACTTTGACTATCTAATGGACCGTTGTTCAAGCAAGTAAGAATGCAGATTCTTTATTGTCATTCATAATTATTTGGGTAAACTACATAAAAAACCCTATAGTTTATAAAATGTTCTACTTAACGCCCTATAGTCTAAAAAGCTTGCAATATAAGCCCTATTGTTCTAAAAGTTGCAATTTTAACCTTTCTAGTGGTTGAAAAATTCTAAATAAATGGTAAAATATTTCAAAAAATTATGCAAATTTGAGGGAAAATATAACAAATATGGGAGAGTTCACTCCATTTAAAAATTGAAAAAGAAAAGAGAACATTTTTTTTTTAAATATTTAAAAAGAAATAAATTAAAACATAAATTGTAATTTTTTTTTCATTGTATTAAGTTCTACCATATTAGTTACAATTTTTGTCCAAATTTCATAATCTTTTACTATTTGTTTTCGATTTTTTAAGATTTAAAAGGTTAAGATTGCAACTTTCAAGAAACTATAAGGTAGTGCACGCTTTTAAACTATAGGGTGTTAAGTGGAACATTTTGTAAACTATAGGGTTTTTTATGTAGTTTAGCCTAATTATTTTTCTGCGTAATTTCTTCTTCGTTGGTGTTGTGTACTGAACAAGCAACATTATTTCTTCTCCTTCATATCTACATGCCAGTGGCCCCTTAATTCCTTATGTGCTACAAGTATTTAACAATGCACACTGACCTAGGATAAAAATGCAGTGACTTGCCACCCTTGAATTTGGTGTGCTTGAATTATCTATTTATAGTAATTAGTCAAGTTGATTGATGTTCAGTGTTTATTATTTTAATGTTGATAACAAAAGGAGCATTTTGCTCAAGATAAAAAAAAGGATAGTGATGTCTGAGGGGTTTATGTACAATCATTTTACTTTGAAGAATGAACAAGCAATTTTGGGATGAGCATAGGAAAATAGATGGATACACTCACAGGGACTGGAGGATTTGGGCTTATCTTGTGTTATGTGAAGGGTTAGGTTAAGTGGTGGTTAGATAGTTGGGTTTTGATGAGGTTTTGTTATGTTAGTGACTGATTTGAGAGAGCGTCCCTTTTTCTTGACTATATAAGGATCGTTTTTCCTTAGGAAACATCAAGGGTAAGCCTCGAGGGTTGTGTGCCATTGTGGTTTTAACTTTAAAGCAATGGTAAGAATGATCCAGTTGCAGAATGGTGGTAATATTTTCCTTCTCTTTCTAATGAAGGTTTAGTTGCAAGATAAACATGTATAAAAGAAATTCAATGCTGCCAAGAGAAGCTTTGTGGGAAGGACAAGCAATGTTGTTTGGTTAGGTTTTAATTGGGATAATCAAACTTGTGGTCTTAAATCTATTTGTGGAATTCTCAAGTCCTAAACCCAAAAAGATTCTAAATCAGGTTACTGTTATTATTATTGTTATCTTTAATTGAGTACAACTTTTAGTAATGTGCAGTTTTTTTGTGTGACAGATTGGTATCATTAAGTGTATGCAATATAAAATGATGTCTGAAACTGGTAAAAGTTGTCATGTCATCATCTTAGTGTCATTTTATCACTTGCTGTGTCAGCACTTATATGGTGCTTTTTTAATTAAAATAAGAAGTTATACTTTCGTGTGTAATTGCAAGAACATCCTGTATTTATATTACATAGTTATCTATACTTGTGCATTTTTTGCCATCTAAAAATTCAAGATGTATGGTGATATCTAAATCAATAAAAAGAAGAGAATGTTAGCTATAAACTAGTATAAAGTGATGATACTTTGTAAGTAACCCTGAAAAGTACAGATTTTTATTTCAAAAAAAAATTGAGATTACATGGGATTTATGGTCACATTAGATACTAACATGTGTTCATGTTTTTCTGATACCTTACTATCGCATGTACTAAACTCATTTTAGATATTTTAAGATATATGACTTGAGGGATATTTTTCTCTTTTTAAAGGGCCCAGAAATCCCCAGATAGGTTTAGGACCCAATATAGCTTTTTGCGGTTTAAGTTCAATGTCTACTGAGCTCAATTTTATTGTGAGTTGCATCCAGTTAAGTGCTCAGAAAACTGTTCTTTATTATTAATTCATTCTAAACGTATCTTCCCTGTTAAAAAATTGACCTGTCTTGAAAGTGCTCCTATTTAGTTCACCTTTCTGCCCTGCCTACTTCCTTGTATTTACTCCACTGTAGCATTTAAATGTACTAATGTGTAACATTAGCATAAGGGACCCAGTTAACACGATTCTGTTTTTTGGTGCAGTTCACCTACTACTACTACTATTATTATTCTTATAATATGTTTGGTTAAATTCCTGCTAGCTAACTAGCTTGCTCCATCTGCTTAATGGTTGTCATCCATCTTGAAGGATCTTCATCCCATTAAGTCATCCAAGTGTCAGAACTATTTCTTGGGCTTTAGAAATTGATTATTGTCAAATAACGTGCAAGTTTTGGGTAGAACTAAAGAACTGCACTTGGGATGCACTTTCAAAGAAAGAGCCATGGTTACTGCAAAGAACATCTATACATTGAGAACTGTGTTTGATTCCCTCCATGATACTGAATTTTCCACATTTTTTCTCTAGGAATTCATGAAATTTTGTTCCTTGGTCTGTTCTTTTCTTTCTAACGTTGACTATAAAGTATTGCTCAGCTATCTTTTAATCTATTTTTGGTGTCAGGGCAACCAATTATGCAACCCTAGTAACTGCACAACTAGTTCTGGTAGCATCGCATATGGTGATCTTCTTTGTCATTCACTTTTTCCTTTTACCCCTTTCCTGCTTAGCTTGAACTTTTTTTTGTATATTTATTTATTTTGACATTGTTTTATGTTATCCTCTAGGCTGGATTGGGTCTTAGTGATAATGATGCTTGGCATCTGATGGAGACAATAGCAGAGAAAAACAATATTGGATACAAACAGTTTGTAAGTTAGCTACCCCTCATTTATCTAATATCATACGATGTTTGAAATAAAGGAGATAACAGATAACTCCTTGTGGAATTTTGGAATTCCATTTAAAGGTCATTGTTAGTAGCATCACGGCCCTTTCTTTAGTGCTACAATGCAAGTATTCATATGGAGATTTTATTGTAACTGGACCTTATTCTGAATTCTGTGTGATTTTACCATTCTTTCTTGGCTTAAGACTTGGCCTCTATATTTGTTTTAAATTCTCAAATAAGTCCTCATGTTTAAAATTTTGTCAACTGCACCCTTCACCATTATGGCTCAGTTAAATCCAATTAGATAGTTTGGAACTCAGAAATTACGTCATTTGAAATTTATCGTCAACTATTTATCCTCCATGTATGAAATTCAAGTAATTTTTATAATTTAAATTTTAAA
>NBIL01025399.1:0-12655 GCA_002752925.1 Viola pubescens var. scabriuscula
CATAAACAGTAAAAAAACTCAAGTTTGATATTTATATATTTTAAATTTATAAAAATTATCACTAAATTATATATTCATAGGTGTATCAGCCAAATATAATTAGGTAAAATATTTATTATGTATATATGCATAAATAAATAACAAACAAATAAAGAATTTATATCTTAAAATTCAATCTGACATAAGATGACACAAAAAGGGGGTGACATGAGATCGCGTGCTCACCTTATATTTCGAAGGTAGAACCAAACCAAGTAAATAAAATCCGTGGGAATCGCTCGTCACCCGCGCTGATTCATTCTAAATTCCAATACTACCCCTCCTCCTTTCCCTTCTCCTTCCATAAAAGAAGTTACGTCTTCTTCTTCACATCTACACCTGTCACTCCCTCACTCACACTGTTCGTCACAAAGTTTGCTCGGATTCTGATCGACAGCAACGGGAAAAATGGCGCCGTTCAACGTCTCGCGAGTGCAGACAACTCCTTTCGATGGCCAGAAGCCCGGAACTTCTGGCCTCCGCAAGAAGGCTCGTTCTCGATCTTTCATTTTATTTCATTTCAGCTCAGATCTGTTTTTTCTCTTTGTGAATCGCCAATGGGATTTTCCTGAACCTTATCCTGTTATATAACGGAAACAATCTTAATCCGTGCTTGTTCTGTTCCT
Organism: Viola pubescens var. scabriuscula; assembly: GCA_002752925.1. NCBI lineage: Eukaryota > Viridiplantae > Streptophyta > Magnoliopsida > Malpighiales > Violaceae > Viola > Viola pubescens. The sequence goes on from NBIL01025399.1 coordinate 666, forward strand.
GATTTATCTGTGTGTTTTTTCTGATGAGTGATTTTAATTTGTTCAGGTGACTGTGTTCAAGCAACCGCATTACTTGCACAACTTTGTTCAGGCCACATTCAATGCGCTTACAGCACAGAAAGTTAAAGGTATACTTCTGTCATTGAATTCTACTTATTTTTTCATGAAAAATCGTTAAGTAGTATTCAGCTTTGGAGATCTGACCGATTGCTTAAGTATTATATTTGTATTCGTCTCAAGTGGAGTATCTTTGTTACTTAAGGATTTTGATTGAGGAAGAGATGCGAATTGATTGATTGAGATTTGGATATATTGGCTGTCTTTGATCTTTAGTTGAAATTGCGCCTTTTTGTTCCAGTGTTACTGTTCTATTGAGGATTGTCTGTTATTTTTAATTTTATATTCTGCATCTATGTTTTTGCTCGGCAGGACTCAAATATGATGTTTGGACAGTTAAGGTTAAGTAGAAATCCAAGGCTAGAAACGTTTTTTTCCTTTTTAATATAAAAGCAGCTTCTGTGAGGTAGTAATTTCCTGTGATTCAAACAGATTGCGGTCATTAACCTTTCTTAAAGAATTTCATCCCTTCAACATCAACTTGTAATCTTTTTCTCCTCCACTCTTTCAAAAGTTTCTAGATCAATGTATACTTTGTACACTTCAATAAACTGGTTCAGATGAAATCATACCATCCACTAGAATTTGATTATTATGGACTCTGTATTTGAAGTAATTTTTTTCTCCATTGAATGTGTCATGTTGGAATTTCTTTGTCCCGTTGCAACGTGGCTTAAAAACATGAAATAAAGGGTTAGATTAAGTCAAAGTGGTTTTTTATTTGTATTTTATCTTTTCATTCTTAATAATAAATTTTGGATTATCACTTTCTTTCATCATAAACAGGTGCTACACTAGTTGTTTCTGGTGATGGTCGCTATTACTCAGAGGATGCTATCCAGGTAGCTTACATGGACTACTCTCTTGCTGTATATTTCCTGTTTTCAGGTTGCCATGTTTATTTAGCTATTGTCACTGTGCTGTTGGCTATGCTTCCTGAATTGAAGGGCATATGTTTTTCGAGGCTTCTAAGTTTGTGATGATTGTGTGTGCATGTGTCAATTATCTCATGGTGTTTAGCTATGTGCAATTGCGCCTGTGTTCATATGGCATTTTGTGTACCAAATCTCTCGGCCTTGGATTTTCTTTTATTTAATATAGCTATGCACTTATCAGATAGTAGAAATTCTAAGGCAAAGTTAAAGATCACCCTCAGGGTTGTCAATTTTTATTGTAAACATTCATCCTTAAGAGTCTTTTGTGTTTTTTTTTTCTTTTCACTCCTGGATGTAGTTACTTATTTTGTCATTCCTTAATGGTTGGAAAATCTGATGTGTACTATAATCTACTAACTGAAGGATGTAGGTCAATCATCAATGTTTTTGTGAGTAGCACATGAGATGTATGGGCAGGAATTAATACTTGGAAAAATAACTAAAATTGCTTCTGTCTATGAGATTAATCTGATAGTAAGTTATTGTGGTTGTCTCCTCAAGCAATCTTGGTTTAGAGCTGTCGAGGGCCTGTATGACTGATGCTGATAGAAATTTTCCCCATCCTTTCAAACATGGCAAGCCAAAGTTCTATGAGACCTAACTTTTTTGTGCTTTATAGTGAAAAGAGAGAAAATCAATTCCTCCAAGTGCTATGTAATTTCATGAACTTTCTGCCCATCTCCTTTGTTGATATAATGAAATCTTCATTTCCTTTTCAGTCTAAAATGAAATATATGCTTTTGTTTGGGTACTTTATCAGGGTTTAGTCTGAGGAGAAAACTTATAATCTGTATTAGCTCTTGGTGGAGGCATGTCCGATTCTCTAAGACTGCTTTACTGTATATGTAATGGGCTTGAAGGGTTGTTACATAGATCTGTTTGTGTCCCTTGCCTTCTCTTCTATTTTTTTCCCTACAGTTTTTTGTTTAGGTAGCAAAGATGATTTTGTCTTTTATATTTCCTCTTGCCACTAATATCCTTACATCTCGTTTGAAAGAGATCATTGGAAAAAAGTTATTTTACCTCAAAAATCCATTGTTGAATTGGCAGGTAATTGTAAAGATGTCTGCAGCAAATGGAGTAAGACGTGTTTGGGTTGGACAGAATGGATTGCTCTCCACTCCTGCCGTGTCAGCTGTCATTCGAGAAAGAACTGGTGCTGATGTAAGTTATTTTTTTCAATCAGCAAGTTGTTCATAATTTCATTAAGTATAACAACGGCAGACATGAGCACAGTAAGTTTCGACTTCTAAACTTAAGGTCTTGAACAACAGGGATCCAAGGCAACAGGAGCATTTATACTGACAGCAAGTCACAACCCAGGTGGTCCTCATGAGGTAGCTATTTACTGCTTCTATTTCGATCATGGTTCTGTATGAAAGGAATGAGGATGAAATATCCCAATATATAGAATGGAAACAATTTGGATTGATGTACCTTAGTATTTTGTTATATCATCTAGGTAGGTTGCTTAAACTTTTTTTCTTCCTTTTTAAATTGCAGGATTTTGGAATCAAATATAACATGGAAAATGGTGGGCCTGCTCCAGAGGGTATCACAGACACAATTTATGAGAACACTAAAACAATAAAGGAGTACTTAATTGCAGATGTGCCTAATGTATTTCCTGAATCTTAGATGCCTTATGTTTTTTTCGTCCTTTATTATGGTTAATAGACTGCTACACCAATTCTTTGGTTAAACATGCTTTTATGTCACGATCCTTCCATGGCAACCAGGTGGATATTTCTGCAGTTGGTGTAAGCAGCTTTGGCGGACCTGATGGACAATTCGATGTCGAGGTGTTTGACTCAGCAAATGATTATGTGAAATTAATGAAGTAAGCCATTTTTTTGTGTAATCTGCACGTTTTGCAGCTCTATTTATGAGGTTTTGCTCTTTACTTTTCTATTTGAATTGGCTAATATAGCAAAATGGAGCTGGAGCAAATTGAAGTAGTTTTAACTTCTGATTCATCTCTCATCTTCTTTTTTCACAGATCTATTTTTGACTTTGCATCCATCCGGAAACTGATTTCTTCTCCAAACTTCACATTCTGGTATGGAGTTTGTCTCATGCTTTTATTCACTTAAATTATTATGTTTCTAACACACATTTCTGTTATATGTTTGCTGATGAATTTTATTGGTCTCTTGTTGAAGTTATGATGCATTACATGGGGTGGCTGGGGCTTATGCAAACCGCATTTTTGTGGAGGAGCTTGGTGCAAAAGAGAGCTCATTATTGAACTGTGTACCCAAGGTATTTTTCTTTTTCAGTTTGAGTTTGCTAGATATAATTAATAGTTAACATTCTTTCTTTGGTATAAGGTTAATATTTCTAATGAATAAAAATAGGAGGACTTTGGAGGAGGACATCCGGATCCTAATCTCACTTATGCAAAGGAGTTGGTTGCTCGGATGGGATTGGGTAAATCAAACACTGTTGGTGAACCGCCAGAATTTGGCGCTGCTGCTGATGGTGATGCTGATCGTAATATGATCCTTGGTAAAAGGTAGCAACCCATTGTTTTCTATTGGATATATTACTGACAGACCTAATATTTTGTGTATATAACTCCGGTTACTTTGTCAGGTTCTTTGTTACTCCATCAGATTCCGTCGCCATCATCGCGGCAAATGCAGTTGAATCTATTCCCTATTTTTCTTCTGGTTTGAAAGGAGTTGCCAGGTTTGCTACTTTGTGCTTGCTTAGCCTATCTTGTGCCTTTATATGCTTGGTGATGATGCATAGGAGGTGGAAACAAATCATTGTAGATTTACAGCAAAAAGTAAGGTGAAAAAAAAACTATTTTTTGAAGGTTGTCATTGTCACATCTCAAGATTGTGGTAGATTGATAGACATAGAAGTTCTCATAAATAGCCTTAGTAATCTAGGACTAAACCTCTAAATGGTATAGCAGATCGCGGAAAAAGAAGAGAGGGTCCTTATTTCACTCATGGTGTACTACTTTGCACATAACCATATGCAGCTCAATAGTGAGAAGGTTTTCAGTTGAATCCAGGATCAGTGCTTGGCCACCATGGAAGCATAACTGGAATGCTAAAGTTGCATTCACGATCCTTCTGTTATTATGAAGGCCGATGGTCGTTTGAGTCTACATGTTAGCTAGATAACATGACAGTCTGATGAAGGACTTGGAAGGAAAACTGGAATCCCTGCTTTCCGAGTTTTCAATGTCTTCACTAAGCACAACGATATGAAAATGCTCAAATTGTGTTTTGTTTTACTTTGAAGAAATTGATGAATTTCTATCACTCATTCCAGTTATCCTTCCATGTCTCTGGTCTTGCTATGTTATCTTGTGCAGCATAAAAGATTAATTAGATTAAAGTCATGTCTCATTGTCAATGTAGATATCATGAAATGGTTTTCTGCTTTCCATTTTCTCTTCCATGGCAGCTAAACATAGTTCTTGTATTCAAAACACATGTTTTGTCAATAAACCATAGCTCAATTGGTGTCAAAATGGGTTCAGCAGAGATTTTTAATCTCCTCCTTAACTGTGTCACCTTCCTGATCATTCAGCTTCTTCCTGGATTGGTTTGTAGTATTTGATCAAGACCAGTGTCACATTAAATCATTTCTCTCTAGAGTCGCATTGCACTTTTTGGTGAGATAAATTGGTTTATGTGTTGATCATATCCTTTTTGTCCTTGGCTCTACATTATCTGGCCTTTGGTCGAAGGGGATTTTTTGTGTGGATTAATCAGTGATTTGAGTTTCAAGCCTTGGGCTATTGTATTTGTGCGTTAGAGTTTTTCTTCGCGATATGACCCTAGGTTAGCTGGTCCTTTGAAGTTGCAGCACATAGGGAGCATAAAATACAAGTGATTGTGAGGTGCACTAAGTTTATGGTTTATAATGCTGTTGTGTTTGTCAATGTGAGTATTCCTGAACTGGCTTTGGGTTGTGCTATAGTTAAAGCACCTTGATGTGTTTGCATAATATTTTGTGTTGGCTTCTTGCATTCATTTCATTTGAAGGTTATCTTGAGTGTTGTTGTGAAATGGGGGCTATTGGTGGATTAATGGGACATGGACTTTTTGTGGCACTGGTTTATATTTCCTGTGCCGCTTCTGTTAAGCTATAAGAGCGTCGTTTAAGTCTATAAATGTTGTCGTTAGGAAGTTGGTTGTGCCATTTGCGCAGCTTGTGTGATGTTAGTTTTGCCATGTGGCTAATGAGTATATATAAGATTGTAACTGTAAAGAAGGAATTATTGTAGTTAATGACATTCAGTTACCATTTTATTCTCAGTTAGTTTATGAGCAAGTAGATTATTTGTTAGGAAACTGTTCCTCATTTCTTCTTTCTTTTTCACCAGTATCGACCTTCTTTATAACAAGTGTCTAAAATTCCTTTTTGCTACAGGAGCATGCCAACATCAGCAGCCCTTGATGTTGTGGCCAAACATCTCAAATTGAAATTTTTTGAGGTACACGCTGGTGTTCAAAGTATCTGGTGATTGTACTCTATGCTTAGTGTATTTCAGAATTGGGCATCAAATTTATTTTTAAATTTTTTTACAATGCCAGGTTCCTACTGGGTGGAAGTTTTTTGGTAATTTGATGGATGCTGGAATGTGCTCAGTTTGTGGGGAGGAAAGTTTTGGGACAGGTTAGTCTGTTGCGACTCTTGTATGCTGATTTTTTTTTTGTTTGGAAATGTAGTTGTCTAAAGCCATGTAGTAATGACATCTGAACAGGCTCAGACCATATACGTGAGAAAGATGGAATCTGGGCAGTTCTGGCATGGCTATCTATACTGGCTTACAAAAATAAGGAAAATCTTAATGGTGGAAAGCTTGTGTCTGTTGAAGATATCGTTCGCAGCCACTGGGCCACCTATGGTCGCCACTATTATACACGATATGACTATGAAGTATATATACCTATAATATTTTTCTTGTGTTGAACTCCCTGCAAGAATATGACCCTGGATTGTCATAACTTGTTTGAATTTCCTGAAGAATGTTGATGCAGGTGCAGCAAAGGAACTAATGGCACACTTGATTAAACTACAGTCTTCTCTTGATGAAGTTAACAAGTATGTCATATTTATGTTAACTTGAAAGAACTTTTATAAGTATTGCTTTGTTCTATCATTGGTCCAGTTATTGAATAGCATAGTATTCTAAATTTTATGTGTGTGATAGTAAATTGCCAGTGGAAGAGCTTATATATTATGTGTTTGCATAGGATTGTTGGTGGGATACGATCTGATGTGGCGAAAGTTGTTAATGCTGATGAATTTGAATACAAAGACCCTGTTGATGGTTCTGTCTCAAAGCACCAGGGTATTCGTTATTTGTTTGCAGATGGCTCACGATTGGTAAGTTGACACTCTTCAATTTTATGTTTCTCAAGGATTGCTCTCAGAATTGGGATGTGTAATAATCTAAGAATGAAGAAATATGACTGGTTTTGTGTCTGAAGTGAACCATTATTGTAGTAGATGTACTTTTTTCGTTCATTTGGTTACCCATGTGAAGTAGTAGTGTTTAGCATGTTTCATTTGAGCTATATAATAATATATTCACTTGGTTTATCTCTCCTTCATAAATGTGGTTGCAGGTATTCCGCCTCTCTGGAACTGGCTCGGAAGGTGCTACTATTCGCCTCTACATTGAGCAGTATGAGAAGGATTCATCCAAAATTGGAAGAGAATCTCAGGATGCACTTGCTCCACTTGTAAGATAAATTATATTTTGTGTTGAAACTCTTTCCCGTGTGATTTTCCTCCAAAGTCCAAAAAATGCAACGTGTTTAAATCCTCTATAATCATTGACATGACTTGAGACATAAAACTGCTTTCACATTTCTTTAACTTATTCTGCAGTTCCAAGCAAGCACTTACTCGTTTACGAATTTTCTTCCACCATTAGTCTCATCAAAAAATTGGGCTGATTTTGATGTGTATTGTTGCAGGTGGCGGTTGCTCTAGGACTTTCTAAGATGCAGCAATTCACTGGCCGATCCGCACCTACTGTCATTACATAGATGCACACCTGCCATGGACATGAGGTTTGAATGTTCCTTTTGTTCCGGAGATCTGAGTCGATGAGATTGTGCCAGAGTATAATAATAATACTAGTACTTTTTAAGGAACACATTTACATATATCCTTTACATGTTTTTATCTTGCCAGGCATGAGATCATATGATATACATCGAAAACATGGTGTTTTACAAAATTTTGGAAAAAAATAAGATGGCTTGTTTTGATGTCTTGTTTGCTCGTGAACCAAAAGAAAAGGAAGAAAGGGAGCCATTTAAATTATTACTCCTTTTAAAATATAATTAAATTAATTCGTTGTCCTGCAACAATTATTGTGGCTTCAGACTTTTAGTATCTTTTGGAGTATAAACAATTAAGGTGTCTATTTTGTTTGGACCAGTTTATACGCAAATTAAGGTTTTATATTTTTTGGGGGGGTCGGACTAAGCTTTTGTATTGTATAATTATTGCGTGGGCTTCTTTCATGTGACACTGTGCTATTACAGTCGAACAACCTACCTACTACCACATATACTTGTGATTTCGTAACACGAGTGTTTCAGACTTTCAGTTGAATGCTGTGTGTAGTTGTCGACTCCTCAACTACCTCCCGATTTAGAAAAAAATCAATCTACAAGACATTTCGTCCTGTGGTTATTCTTATTTCTTACCACTTCATTACACAATGGCGTACGTAATTTTACTTCTCTCATATTCCCCTTTTTTTTTTGTCAACGGGCGGGGAAGTAGAGTCTTTGAGCTATACATTCGTTCGCTATCTCATTTTTTTTAGTAAACACTTTTTAAAGACATCAACAAACTGGATGGCTAGAATGTTAGAATACCAATCGATGAGAACTGATCCAACAAAAAGTTGACATGCGTCCAAAACTATTTCTGTAATTATCAGGAAAGTTTCTCCCTTCCGTATACTCAAATTTGAAATCTGGGTGGTGATTGAGAGCTTGCGTTAGATTTATTTTCTAATTAGATCACACGTGTTTAGGAGCAATGTTCTCTTTTCCACATTAATTAGTATGCTTGAACACTTGTACTGAAGAAGATGAGATACCCAACCCAATTAAGAAAAAGATGAAATAGACATGCAAATCAAATTTGTGTATAAAGTAAGTACGTAGACTAATAGATCTTTATTAATATTGCAAGAAGTAAATAAATGCCAACTAACATTACCAATTTCACACAAACAAACACAGAAAAGTTGGCTTCAAGCACAAACAAGGATCACTTTTCGTGGAACCTCACCTGTAAACTCTACATGACAAAACAACACGAACTATATGACAAATCGACTCCCATCAACTACTTTATTAACATAGACATGCACTCTCCTCTATCCCACTATTTTTATTGTCGTTTTTAAATAATCGACACATATTATGGTGATCGGATATCGGATGATTTTAACTAATTGTTTTCTATCAATCAATCATAATCCCGATTCGAATGGCACTCCGGTCGCCGGGATCCAAGAATTTCCGGTCAAAAAATTACCAACCGTAAACTTCCCTGCCTCACCATAACTTGTTATAACATGATATCCACCCCACTTAACTCGTGCTGAGGTACTTGCACCACTCCCGGTATTCATATACTCGCCGTAATAAAGAGTGCTCAAACCAAAATCACCACTCCACGGCAACCAACCTTGAGGATCAATAACTCCATCCAAACTACATTTCAAGAAAACAGTTCTTGAATATTTCTGCCACGGACGTCCCAAATACGACTTAACCGAGCCAGGTACAAAACCCGAGGCTGCCGTAACCCGAGAATTATGGACGACTATTCCGGTATTCTCATTCGGGTCGGTTCTTCCTTGGGCTGTAACTGTATTCTTTTGGCCACTCATTGGTTTCCTGGCGTAGATGTTGCAGTTTTGCAACACCGCGGCAGCGTCGCCAAAGATGAAGTCTACGGTGCCGTATATGTCACAATTGCGGTAGAATTGACGTTGAGAGTAGACGTATAAGGTGTCCTGATAGCCCTTGAAGCTGCAGCTGTAGAAAACGGAGAAATCTGAACCGGAACGCAAGGCGACTGCTTGGTGCTTCTCAGGGCCGGCTGTGTTCTCAAAAGTCATGTCCTTAGCAATGAATCCATCTCCAGAAATACCTAACAGAAAAATGAGGAATGGAATAAGATATAGAAATTGCAAATAAGTAGACTCGAATTTGAGACATAATTTCTTTTTGGTTTGCAAAAAGTAACAATAAGCTATAAAAAGATATGAATCAGGTAAACTTGACTTTTTATATTTTTACTAGTATCACTAAGCTACAAGTTTATTACGTTGTTTTTTCCGATTTGATTTGAAAACATACCAACAGTTGCTGAACGAAAAGTTGTGGAACCATCATTAGCATTTTTGTTACCGGTGACAACAGTGGCATCAATTCCATCCCCAATCAACATAATATTCTTCATGGACTTCTTAATCTCAACATTTTCATTATAAACACCTTTCTTCACGTATATCACAAATCTTTTTCTTCCACTTCTCATTTTAACGGAAGCATCCACTGCCTCCGATATAGTCTTGTAATTACCGGACCCATCTTTCGCTACAACAACATCAGCTTTCGGTGTTGTTGATTGAAGAAGTTTTCGAATATTGCTACGCGAAACCCATGAAGGAAAGGTTATCCCATCAAAATCAAGCAGTCGTCGTCCACCACCACCACCACCGGTAACACTTGCTTGTTTGGCATTATACAACTCGTATGCCGACGCCTTATTAATAGCAAGGGAGTTGCTAAGTAACTTTGAGAAGTTACTTACTAGCATATCAGGGAAAGACTTGGCGTACAAGTAAGACAAGTTGAATTCTTCGAACCCGATTTCGCATGTTTTATGGTTGGTAATTGCAGCGCTTAACCAAGTTTGTGAATCAGCAGGATCTTTTGATGTGATTGACCGGTTCAAATGATCAACCGACTCCTCGTACAGCTCGAGACAATCCACCCAAGCCAACTTGGCTCGCTCGTGAAGCGAGCTCAAGTCCATGGCCGAAATAAGATTGCGAGTCTGTGTTGCTTGATTCATGGCGAACAAAAGGGATTGATCACGCAACAAAAATGGTTGTATTGATTGGTGTTGGTTGTTCTGATCCAGGAGATTGTTGGCAAAGAAATGGTTACATGTTTCAGGGTGTGGAGTTTGGGTACATGAAGTTATGGGGTCACCATGAACAAAGGTAAGTAGAAAATAATGAGCAATTATAGAAAAGGAGATTATAAGAAGCTTATCCATGCAGCTTAGTTTCAAAAGAGAATAGCAATTATATGTTATGTGTTTGAAATGATGGAAGGATTCCAAAGAGGACGGGTTCTTTATATAGGCTTTTGCAATGTGTGCGTGTGCAAGAGATTAATTTCAATTCTTTGTCAAAAATGCGCTGTAACGTTCCAGAGTTGTTTCTGATTGCTGCCACCTAGCATTTTGTAGTATTTGGTAGTATCTAAGGAAAAAGTCGAGTTAGTTCGACTTATTTCTGAAATTGTTACTGAACAAAAATAAGTTTTATGTGTAAACAATTTAATCGAGTCATTAATCTAAGTTTTATGTTGAAGTATTTGGAATGAAAAAAATTATGTTGGAAAAGCTATTTCTTTAAGTTTCATCATGTTGGAACAATAATTTCCTTTCCAAAAGAGTTAATTATAAAAAAATATCTAGAGAGAAAAAAAATGTCTTCTTTTTTTGTCAATTTACACTGTTTCAAACTCGAGTCTTCTCAATAAATCTTAACATCTATCCTTTTCAAGACTGTTATATGCTCAAACGAGAATATTCTCACGTTATTTAAAGGAGACAAAAAGAATACCTTTCAACAATCTGGAAAAAAAAATCCGTTTGGACACACTTTTCCTTTTCTTTCTTTGGAATGGAAAAAAATAGAGTTGTGTATATGGACTATGTTCTATCGATGTCATTTTGTTGGTAATTATACTCCCTTCGGTTTTTATTAACTGTCGTTTTGACTCTGGGCATGCATATTAAGGAAATTCGATGACTCACTGTTTGAGACAATTTTACTCCTTACTTTTTCTCGAACTTACGAGCGTACTATTCATGTAGTTCGAGAAAAAATAAAAGGCAAAATTATCTCAAATAGTGAGTCATCGGCTCTTCTTAATAAACGTGCCCAAAATTGAAGCGACAGTTAATAAAAACCAGAGGGAGTATTATATAGTGCTCTAAGTTTATCTAAATACGCCCCATTAGATCACTCAATTAATAAAAAAGTTATATATTGAGATTGGTGATTATGTATACCGCAGTTTTCAAATTTTAACATTTTAAAATACTATCCAATTAGTGGTAAGATAAATTCCAATAAAATCAGTACACGTGTAACCGCAGTATTAATTGGGTGATTCAACTAAACATACATGAAATACTTGGCGCACTCTATAATTTGTCTATTTGATTATGGATTTTTTTTCTTCGGCCACCCTTCATCTTTAACATAAATGAGCTAGATCAGCAAACCTTTTTAAATTTTTTGAAAACATTCATTTTAAGCAAGATTGCCTTTGATTTTGATAAATCAGATCTTAACTTAGGATTAAATTCGGTAAACTTATTATCAATCGCAATATATATATATATATAGATGATAAAAGTATACAACAAAAGTATTGGTGGGAACTTATCATCACTATTTTGCTAGCTGGGATTTGGAACTTAATTAGGCACCGCACCCATTACCCCATGTTAGTTTTAACAAGACCACGCTCATCATCAGAACTTTATAGAACTATTTTGGCTTATTAGCTATCATAGCACAAAGTTGTTTACTTTTCTTCTTCTTGTTATTTAGAATTAGTTACTTAAAAATGAATTTGAAGTGGTAAATTCTCTTTTCCTCTATTATTATCATTAATATAAATA
>NBIL01025400.1:0-37441 GCA_002752925.1 Viola pubescens var. scabriuscula
CTGTGCCATTATAATTACCAGTATATACTAAAACTCTCCGCATGAGTAACCAGCAGTAGGCTCTGTACTCGGCTCCTTTTTATCTGTGGCGTTTCTGTAGCTGTGACTGAGTATCACTCTGTATTTCTTTTTCCTTTTATAGAACCGTTTCTTCAATGGAGGATAAAAAAGGAAAGAAAAAGAAAAGAAAAGAAAATGGAAACTACATTAAATATATACATTAAATAATCACTTCTTAATTATTACGATGGTTCAAACAATTTCGACAATCATAAATACATACACATATGGATCGAACTAAATAAATATACATATATATATATATGGCTTGAACTAATTAAGTATAGGATTCATACCTTGAAATTTTGAGATTGTTCAATAAAGGTCTATATAAAGGGTCTATGTCCGACAATTAATTAAGAAATTAACCTACAATCAATACATTGAAATTAAATATACAAAATTCGAAGGCGGTATAATTAAAAGTAGATTAATAAATTAGCTCAAAGATAAAAGAGCTTATTCAACCTCTAAAAATATATACAGCTTGCTAGGATATGGTAGGTTGTTTGTGAGGAGGAGGTAGGTTAGTTAATTAAATAACCGATTGTTGTGGTTAATGATTTAATAGGTAGGTTAATTAATTAAATAAGTGATTGCAGTTTTAGGGTTTAATAGATTTATAAAAAAATTAAAAAATTTAAGGGTGTAATAGACTTTTAAACAATAACTTAAGGGTATAATAGACTTTTAAAAAATAAGGTCCTTCGTGTTTTTTTTATATAATAATAATAATAATAATAATAATAATAATATAGATTATCTAACTTAACTACCAACTGAATTAATATTAGTACTCCCGCTATTTTTAAATTTCAATAATCAAAATAATTTTTTAGAATGAAAAATGAATTAATACCTAAAAAAAATTAGAATACTTGAAAAAGAAAAAGTAAATTAAAAACTCACCACCTTGTTATATTTTGTAAAATAAAATTAGAATTCTATATATTATTAATACGTAAACTAAAAGCTGCGAGCTTTTTTAGTTAATTAAATCAGATTTTACTAGTAATTGTTACTCCCACAATTAACTTCAATTTTCAACTAATAAAATATTCCCATTCAAAAAATTAATAAAATCTGACGTCATTAAGGGCCCACGTTTCTCTCTCTCTCTAATCCCGATGACTATATTATAAAACTATAAAGTCGGGTCTTTTAGCGAAATATCTCTGCTCCCAGATTTTTCACCCTTATGGGTGTCAAAACGGGACTTGAGACCGGGTCTGGGACCGGAATCAATAGATCCGAATTTTATATGAGACCATAAGTATAGTCTCGATTCCGACCCATATTTTATATGGGACCAACATTATGGTCCCGATCTCGACCTACCAGAATTAGTTCCGGGAGGGACCGGGATCGTGACTAGACCTGGTCCTGCCAAAAACACAACTATGAATCTAAAACATTCAAAAAAAAATAAATAAATATATAGAACAAGTATCCGATATCCAATTTATTCAAATCTAATCAAACATGCAAAATATTAAATAATTAGTGAACCCTTTTATGACGATTAAATCAAGAAATAATCAATTTGTGAAAAAACAAGAACGGAATCGCTGAAAGAATTAAAGAATCCATACCATTTCTTGCGGCAAGAGAAAGAGTTGGGATACCTCAGGAAAAAAAAAGAAGAAGCACCAATTTGAAAAACAAGACAGTGGCAGTGAACAATAGCAGCAAAGAAGAGAAAAAACAGATGAAACTATGCAATTCTCATAAATAAATAAAAACAAACCAACCAAGGAGATAAAAAAAAGGAAAGAGAAATCTTTCTTTTGTGAAAAAATATTGTTTACTGTGTTTCACTCAGAGAAGTGGCCTACCAACGGCGGGAATGTGGATGTATATCTCTGCAATTCTCATTTTTATATTAATAAAAATAATAATTATTTTATTAATAATCCGAGACCAGGACAGACCCGGTCCCGACCCGGAGAAACCGGGGAGAGACCGGAACCGACCCGATCCCGGAAAAACATGGGACCAAATTTTGGTCCTGATCCCGAAAAAAAACCCGAATCTCGGGTCTGTTTGACACCCCTACTTCGCCTTCCTCTTTTTTTCTTCCTACTCTATTTACGGTAAACTTTCTTGTCTCCAAATCCTCCTGCGTGTCCTCTTTTTGTGTTCTTTCCATTAAAAGTCTCTTCAAGATCCACCAAATCAGAAGGTATTTTAATTTCATGGTTCTATATAATGACTATTCAGATCAGGACAGAAATTATCATAAACTAAAAACAACAACGCAAGAAATATAATGACTATTCATTTAGATCAACAAGAACCAAAATGTCATACCATCAATCGCTCGTCTAGGATCGCCATCTTCTCTACATGCAACTAATTCTCACACACTTGCAACTTCTTCCATGCCTCTTCAATCTCTGGCTTCTCCTCATCACCCAAGAATTCGAGCGCCTCCTTTATTACAAACTCCTCCGTATCAACAGAGGAACTACTACCATCAAATTTCACCTTCTTCTTGGAACCAGCCAGCCTCTCCTCATCAATGTCCATAATTTCACGTTCTTCTTAGAACCAGCCAGCCTCTCCTCATCAATGTCCATCTGGTTCTTCTTCATCCTCGAAATCCTGTCATTCAATGGTGCCAAGGAGAAATAAAAATACTCTTTCTCCCCAACAGATCCACCGACACCACCATTTTTAGCCACGCTCATGGATGCAATGGGAGTCTGATCAGCCTCACTGCACCACTTTCTCTTCTTAGATGTGGTGGCTTGTTTTGGAGGATGAGCTAAAAATAAGAAGAGAAAATCTTAATGTTCATAGCAGTGTTTTTGGAACCGGACCGAACCGGTCGATCCGACCGGTTCAATGTCAATCCGGCTAGTTCAATAAAAAAAAGATGCCGCAGATGCAGCCGTTGGGAATTCGAAAATTGGCCTAGGATTCATAGCTCGAAATGCGAGTGGTGGGCCAATTTTCTCAGGAGTTGTTTTCCTCCCTCACAGAACAGATGCGCAAACAGCGGAGGCTCTCGCGCTACGAGACGCTATTACGCAGGCTAGGCAATGAGGGTGTGAAAAGATCATCATTGAGTCGGACTACCTACAGAATATCCTGGCCCTGACCACTGGGGGATTTCCTTTAACCTATACGGGTTTGGTGCTGGAGGAGGTGGCACGGCTTGCATCTGCGTTCCGCAGCTGCTCTTTCACGCACACTAGAAGGACCACAAATGTCCCAGTGCATGAGTTAGGCCAATTGACTTTGATTTCTGATTTAGAAAATATTTAGGTAAGAGAATGATCGCTCATTTTGTATTTGCTACTTATCTCAACAACAACAAAAAATACTTGACTAGAAGCCCAAAGCCCAAAGCCCAAAGGCCCATTGTATTGTTAATTGGCTGTCAGAGTTGTCCCACTTGCTACCACTTTGAAAGGTTGGGTGTGAAGGTGATAATAAAAATAAAAACCACAAAATCACGACGCACACCCGCTCAGCTCGGCCGCACCCTTTCCTCCCTCCCTCCCTTAAACCTCCGTCACAGACACAGTAGACAGTACTAGTACTTCCACTTTTGAATGGCCACTGTCATCAGAACAGCACCGTTTAGGGGGCCCCTCCTCCCGCCACCTGTAACCACCTCCAACAACAACATTCCCTTCAAATCTCCCAGGTCCTTTTCCCTTTCGTTTAGGCAGAAGACCAAACTTTCTTCTCCTCCTGCATCCTCTCTCCGCTTCTCCACCAACCCTTGGCCTTCCCTGCGCTTCTCCAATCTCCTCCCTTTTGCTTCTCATGGTGAAACTGAAACCGAAACCGAAACCCCAACCCCAACCCCAACCGAGACCGACCAACAGCAGCAGACCATTCAAGATTCTGAATTCCCGGTATGTGCCAAACCTTCACCTCAATTTCGTTTCTTTTCATCTTTTTTGCTTTGTTTAATTATCTTGCGCTTCAATTTTATCCGAAATGGTTTTTTGAGAGTGCTCTTAAACGCTCATGGATATGGACTTCTGGAGTTTCTCTGTGTGTATGTTGGAATTATGAGATTTTTTTTTGGTTATTTGTTGATTAACACTTACAGTATAATAGCAAACCCCCCTTCTCTTCTAAGAGAAGTATGGCTTGGAGAGGAATGAACACCTTTCAAGATTTTGGATTCCGAAACAGAATTCTAGTACTAATACTTAGTTTTATTATGGAAGAAATGAAAATGCAGGGATCTTACCTATTTCATTAAAAGTGCCTCAAAAGAAAAGATATTGCATCTTTTTTAATCCTTCTCATCTGTTTCCCATGCTTTCAATTCTTTTGTAACTAAGCAAGGAACAGAGACACTAAGATACATGAAATAAATAAGAAGATTGATAGTAACAATACTCCTTTATGTAATAATGAGCCCAGGGGATACAAATGTTTTCCATCTGACAACTTTCTTCCCTTTAGATTTATCCATAAGTTCCCCCACTCTTGATTGTGAAAATTATTTGCCCACTGCCTAGGGAAGAAGCTCTATTAAGTGAAGGTAATATTTCTCATCCTGCAAGTTTGCAATCCAAAATGATAGTTGAGAAACTGGTATCAATATTTCTCCATAAATGGTTGCTGTCCTTTTTTCCCCCAAAATTGAGTTCATGTTTAGTCTGATTAGAGATCACATCAATCAATAACTTGCAAAACATTATTGTTACCTGAGCAAAAACTGGCAACACCCTGCTAAACCTCCTCAATGTATTGAAGAAATCTCTCAAATGCTCCTCCTACCGTTCATCCCTAAAAGATTCCATCTAACATGGTAAAAAAGGCCTCCATAACCACTTGATACAGCCAACAAAAAGTCAACATTTATTTGTCTTAGATATTTTGCAAGCTAGTTTTCTGTAATTTCTAGATTTTCTTTAAATCAGTGGAATCTTGGGCTGTGTTTTATATTTATATTTGAACTGGTTTGTTCTGCCTGATGTTTAGCTAATAGATTTTCCCAACAGGAATCTTCAGATGGTGATGTTGTGATTGAAGATACTGCTAATGAGGGTGATGATGGCTCCACAGATGAAGAGATTTCTGATTCTGATGACACGCCTTCAGTCATAATGGCTTCACTACAATCCTACAAAGAAGCTTTAACAAGTAATGATGAATCCAAAATTGCTGAGATAGAAGCCTTTCTCAGATCTATTGAAGATGAGAAAACTGAAATGGAAAAGAAAGTGGCTACTTTGACAGAAGAAATGTCAACAGAAAGGGACCGTGTTCTTAGGATCAGTGCAGACTTTGATAATTTCAGGAAAAGGACAGATAGGGAACGCCTTTCACTGGTGGAAAATGCCCAAGGAGAACTTGTGGAGAGTTTGTTACCTGTTATGGATAATTTTGAGAGAGCTAAAGCACAAATTAAGGCAGAGACAGAAGGAGAGCAGAAGATAAACAACAGTTATCAGAGCATATACAAGCAATTCATAGAAATCTTAGATTCACTTCGGGTTGTCCCTGTGGATACGATTGGGAAACCCTTTGATCCAATGGTGAGCTGAACACTTCTTTCCTAATTCTTGTGCAAGTATGTATGTGTGGATGTTTGGATAGGAGACAATTGTTTTTTTGTCATCCCATGAAACTGTGTTACGTCCTTCCTCTTGGAAGGCAGTCTGAGTAATGGTTGGTTTAACATAAAATGTTCTACCCTTGATTACCATGCCATCCTTGATTAAGCCATAAAGTAAACGTGACAGTCATAAGTTCTAAGTGTGCACTGCGTCGGTAATGCTAAGTTATTTGTTGAGCCAGCATTCTGTTCCAGTCAATGGAAAGATAGGCATCGATAGTATTCACTAGTGTATACTGCACACTGATGAATTAGATTGTCTTGTTTAATTATTGGAACCCATAATAGAAGTCATTACTCCTTCTGTTAATTGGCATAATGATTGCCTGTTGATCCCTGGCTTCATGCAGGTGAAGCACCGAGTTGGCTTGAAATTCAGTCGAGTAAGGGATGAACTTTTTCAAATATTTGATAAAGTTTGTCCTGGTTTTATGAAGACTTGGATACGCTTTTAACTCAAACCAAGTCTTGATTGATTTGAGCCGACTCGCTGAGTTTCTGAGTAAGAATACACATCCAAGTGACCTTGGGATCTTAGTTGCTGCATGAATTATCTAAGTCTAGTATTGTAAGAGGTGAAACCTTTTGACAATGTGATATACCTTGCATATTGTATGATCTGGATTGTGAGCCTGAGGTTCATGGAAGCTTTTGCGTATTCCTGCTGTTTGACAATGTTAAATTGAGCATTTTTCTGATTAATGAATTACCTTGTCTCTGTTTTGAAAGTTGCATGAAGCAATTATGCGGGAGGATTCAGCAGAATTTGAAGAGGGCATCATATTGGAAGAATATCGCAAGGGATTCAGACTTGGTGACAGGCTCTTGCGCCCATCAATGGTGAAAGTATCAGCAGGTCCAGGCCCTGTGAAGCCTGAAGAAGCAGGATCATCCCAGGAGAGTGAGAGTGAGAGTGAAACCAGTGATGAGAGCAGCACAGAGGCAGAGGCAGAGTCCTCGTCGTCTTAGTTGAAAGAGAGACAGTGTGATAGTTCAACCCGTAGGATTCTTGCTTCGGTGTGGTGTGATGTGCTTGTTGTCAATGAAATGTCATTTTTTTGTTATGAGCTGCCTTCCACAGTTCTACTCGAGTGATTCTCAAGGTATTGTACAATGATAATTATTCAGATTTTTATACTTCAACCGTTACTGATCTCAAAAAACAAGTAACGATAATAACTACTCTAGCAAATACAAATACAAAATTGCAAAGTAATTGTTCCCAATTCCGATAATTCAATTAACACTAGATTACAATTTAGATGCTGAATGAAATTGCATTTATCCCCATTCATTTTTTAGTTCTTTTTTACTGTACAGTTGTTATTTTAACTGTATTTGTCATAGGTAATTATTGTATCACGGTAAAAAATGATAATTTAGCAAATTTACGTCGGAAGTATTTAATTAGATTTAATCACATTTCTTTGATTCTCTCTTAACAATCACTAATACCCCTCTTAAATGCTCTTAAATACCATCAATTTTTAGCCAATATTATTTTGACACGTTTTAAAAATAGACAACTCATAATGTTTTATAATATAAATCTAATAAAATAAAATAAAGTGTAATCACTTCATTTTTTTTAAAAAACCCTAATAAATCTTGGATGATGATTCAATTGATCACATATTTAAAAGACAATGATTTATATTGTTGAACAAAACAGAAGTTGCACATTAGTTTTTTTATTTTTATTTTATAAAAAAAAAAAATCGAAAGTCGATTTTAAAATAACCGAGATATCAGACCGATCTAAGTCGAATCAAATAAATATTCGAAAAATACTCCACATTTATAACCGAGTTAAATAGAATATTATTTTTACCAATTGTAACAGATCGCGTATTATTTTCAAAATTATCTTAAAAATTACTCTTATATTTAGTCGACGTGAAAATTTATTTATTTATTTTTATAGCTATAGACCCTGGCGTGGTAAGTATAAGTATAAGTTTATAACCCAATAAAAAATATAAATTAAAAGATTACGTAATACTACCGAAAAAGAAATTTAAAGGAGAAAGCACAACGTGATTTGTCTACTCCTATTTGTATTTGGTGTCGCGACTCGCGAGGAATATATTTGCCATATTGGCATGGATGATGACTCTTGTTTCTCCTTTTTTGTGCGATTGCCTTATTGGTCGGTGAAGTACCACGTCTCCTCTTATTCATTCACCTATTAATTCTACCGGACACATCCGTTGTCATTTTTGATTGCCTGAATTGTACCGGTAGAACTGTAATAGTAGTGTCTCTGACCAGACAAGAAAACAGAGAGGTAAATTGCCTGAATTCCTCTCTTCTTCCCTTCTCTTCTCTTCTCTTCTCTTCTCTGCTCTTCTCTGGGTAGACCACGGTATGGACTACTCCTTTCTTTTCTTTTCTTTTTTCTGTCATTTAAGTACTCTTCTTCCATTTTTTGGGCTTTTGCTATTTGCAGCATGTAGTACTCAGCCTGAATGCAAAAAGACAATGACCTTTTACCTACCGCATTAGATTTTAGAGTTTTGAGTTTAGAACTGTAGATAGAGTAACGACAAGCTCCTTGTAATTATCAATTTGTTTCCTTTCATTGTCTTCGAAAAGAGTGCCTACTTGCATCATTTCATTTTTCTAGCAAGAGCAGTGCCGTAATGGAACTTAATTTGATCAAATTTATCAACCAAGCAGCTAGCTGCTGATCATACCCATACATGCTTTGTTAAGCTTTTGGTCTCAAGGTAGGTGGTAGCTGATGGAATCAGGAGACAAGAGTGAGAGGCTTTTGAGTAGCAGACTTAATGATGATGTGGGTGAGGAGAAGGCGGAGGTGCAGACGTTGAAGCACAAGATATGGGATGAGAGCAAGAAGATGTGGGTGGTCGCTGGTCCTGCTATCTTCACCCGATTCTCCACCTTCGGGATTAATGTGGTCAGCCAAGCATTCATAGGCCACATTGGCTCCACCCAACTCGCCGCGTATTCGCTTGTGTTCACAGTTCTTCTGAGGTTTGGCAATGGCATCCTGGTAGGTATTAGTATTATTGATTGATTTCCTAGCTAGTATAATGATGAATGGAAAAAAGAATGGTAATTCTGATGGATGATCCAGCTGGGCATGGCTAGTGCGTTGGAAACTCTGTGCGGGCAAGCATATGGTGCAAAGCAACACCACATGCTTGGTGTATACCTTCAACGATCCTGGATAGTTTTGCTTCTTTGTTCTTTCTTGCTTCTTCCTTTGTTCTTCTTCACAGCCCCCATCTTGGAGGCTTTGGGCCAAGAGAAATACATTGCAGAGGTGGCAGGATACATTTCCCTGTGGTTAATCCCTGTCATCTTCTCTTTTATCCCATCCTTTACCTGCCAAATGTTCTTACAAGCACAGAGCAAGAATTCCATCATTGCGTACTTGGCCGCAGCTACCCTCGCCATTCATGCCTTCCTTTCGTGGCTACTTACTGTGAGGTACAAGTTTGGAATCCCAGGAGCTATGATATCCACAATCTTGGCCTATTGGATTCCAAATGTGGGCCAGCTTCTGTTTGTTACCTGTGGAGGCTGCCCCCAAACATGGAAGGGTTTCTCTGCTGATGCTTTCAAGGACCTCTGGCCAGTCTTCAAGCTTTCCTTGTCATCTGGTGTTATGCTTTGGTAAGTATAAGTTCTTCATTATCAGATTAATTAATTCACGGTGGAGATCCCTTTCAATCAAGTTTATATATGATATATGCAAGTTGCCTGTTATGTACAGCCTTGAGCTCTGGTACAACACCGTGCTTGTTCTGCTAACTGGGAGCTTGAAGAATGCAGAGGTTTCCATTGATGCACTTGCTATCTGGTAATTATATCTGTTCATGGCTACTAGGCTGCTTAATTTTCCTACAATCTAATTTGGTTAATTAGAGATAAGTTCGTACTGCGCAAACCTTTAACCTAAATGCATTGACCACATTGTATTCTGTTCTATTCTATTCGTTTATGGTTTTGCAGTCTCAACATCAATGGACTGGAAATGATGGTATCTATTGGTTTCTTAGCAGCTGCAAGGTATGATTACAATGCACAAATTCATCACCCGAATAGCTGAATATATTATATATAGTATAATATTTTCGCTACTCTCAGTAATTCTTGTTTGTATTGCAGCGTTCGGGTGTCAAATGAGCTAGGGAGAGGGAACTCAGAGGCGGCGAAGTTCTCAATTGTGGTGACAGTTGCCACTTCTTTCTGTATTGGATTTGTGCTGTTTCTGTTGTTCCTACTCCTTAGAGGAAGGCTTGCGTACCTGTTTACTGAAAGCCATGAAGTAGCAAGCGCAGTTGGAGACCTTTCACCTCTGCTGGCCTGCTCCATTCTTCTTAACAGTGTTCAGCCAGTGCTCTCAGGTAATGCTAAGATGTAATATATATGGACTCTGATGGGTCGGTCTGTCGGTCTATTTAGTCAAGAATACTGAATCTCTGGTTTGATGATAGGAGTTGCGGTCGGGTCTGGGTGGCAAAGCATTGTAGCCTATGTGAACATAGCTTGCTACTACCTGATTGGGATTCCTATCGGAGTGGTGCTTGGGTATGGAATGGATCTACAAGTGAAAGTGAGTGAGCAGTAGACGTAGCTCTTAATTTGTTTCATTCATTCATTCCTATCCAGCTGTCACACCAGTTGTGATAATTGAAATGGTATATTGGCAGGGTGTTTGGGTGGGGATGTTGATCGGTACATTTGTGCAGACTATTGTACTAACGATAATCACCTACAGAACCGACTGGGAGAAGCAGGTACGTACTAGTACACCAAAGTTGATTTGTAAATTAGTCTTAATTGCTTAATTAATACATCTGCATGCAGGTAACCCTAGCTCGTAACCGGGTTAATAAGTGGGCATCACCACCACCGGAGGCAGAAGAAGACAGTAGTAGTAGTGATAGAACATGTTGATCATTGCAGCTGTGACGTGAAGGCTTGAGGCTTGAAACTCAAGCTCCCTTTCAAATAATAAGGCTTCCGTGCACATTCCTATCTATTTACCCGGTTTTGATTTTGGTTTTGGTTAGCATCTTCAAGGCATGTCACATAGACGATAGACATGCATGTTTTGGTTGCAAACTTGCAACTTGTGTTTATTAAAGATTTATTTATTTATTATATGAGTAAGAATTGTCAAGCGGAATGACTGTAGTGTGTCAGTTTCGTAAATAAAATGATCGTTTTATTTACGAAACTGTCATTATTTATTTACAAAACTGCCACGACACGTCATTCCGCTTGACAATTCCTAAAAAATAGCATTACTCTAGTTATATTGGCCAGCGCAGGCCCAGCTTCCCATCTACCTAACCAATACTCATGTTAATTACCCATGATGGAACCGAGGCCCATTTGAAGGAGATTTTGCTAAACAAAAACAAAAACTACAATGTAAATTCAATACTATAATGAATATTAGAGCCTAATCCATCAAATCAAAAATACGCCAGAAATGACGCATCCGATTCCCAGAAAAAAGCAAAATAATAGCCCAACATGGAACATGTGATGTGAGTAGTTGATACCCGAGAACAACAATTGGTTGGTGTGTTTCTCCTAAGTGCGGACAATCATTGTATAATAATAAAAAAGTCAAAGTATACCCCCGTATTTGGATTCTGAATCTTTTTTCTTCAAGCTGCTGGTCATCTTTTTTGTTTTGTTTTGTTTTGTTTTGGAGAGAAATGGAAGGGAGGGTCGTCCCGCTACTCCCAAAGAAGGGAGAAGAGGAGGAAGGGATAGGGAGGTTGTTCTTGGAGGAATCTAGCAAGTTATGGAGAGTTGCATTCCCAGCAATCTTATCAAGGGTCACCCAGTTTGGCACTTATGTTGTCACTCAAGCTTTCATCGGACACATTGGAAGTAAAGAGCTTGCTGCTTATGCCCTCATCCAAATCATCGCCATCCGCTTTGCTCATGGCATCTTGGTAATGCATCTTCTTTATTTCCCTTCTTAATTACCTACTAATTCATCTTTCATCATTCTGCTTACTGATGATGCTCGATCAATAATTAGCTGGGCATGACAAGTGCAACCGATACACTTTGCGGACAAGCTTTCGGTGCAAAGCAGTACAACATGATGGGGATTTACTTGCAGAGATCGCTCATCATCAATCTTGCTACCGCAACGCTTCTCCTCCCTTTCTTCCTCTTCTCCGCTCCAATCTTCAAGCTGCTCGGTCAGGAACCTCATGTGGCCGCCATTTCTGGTCAAATCGCGGTTTGGTTCATCCCGATCATGTATTTCACGGCAATCCACATGACCGTCCAAAAATACTTGCAAGCGCAGCTCAAGAATATGATCATTGGATGGCTCTCCATCCTGTCCTTTGCGCTCCACATTCTCCTGTCATGGCTAATTGTCACCAAACTCCACTTCGGAATTCCTGGAGCCATGACAGCCATGGTCTTGTCGAACTCAGTCATCGTCATTGGAGAACTTGTGTATGTTTTTGGGGGGGGGTGTCCTGATACCTGGACAGGATTCTCTCCGGCTGCATTCTCTCATTTGATCCCAGTCTTGAAGCTCTCAGTATCCTCTGGTGTCATGCTAGTGTACGTAATTCATCTCCACAGTAGTAGCAGCAGTTACTTTACAGTTTTCAACAATATTCTTAATTATTTTATTATGTAAACTGATCAATCAGGTTAGAGTTGTGGTACAATGGAGTCCTAGTTCTGTTGGCTGGGTACATGCAGGATGCCACCACTCAAATTTCTGCCTTCTCCATTTGGTAAAGCCCTACTGCTTCCCT
The DNA here is from genome assembly GCA_002752925.1 of Viola pubescens var. scabriuscula. NCBI lineage: Eukaryota > Viridiplantae > Streptophyta > Magnoliopsida > Malpighiales > Violaceae > Viola > Viola pubescens. The sequence continues at coordinate 12,427 of NBIL01025400.1, forward strand.
CCTCCTTTATTTCTTCATTCCAAGAAACGACTTGATTGACAGTATCTAATGACTGTGCTGCAGCTTGAACATCACAGCTTGGGATTTCATGCTATGTGTTGGGTTCTTGGCAGGGGTTAGGTTTGAGACTGAACCAAAGATGGGCTCAACATCTTCTTGTTTTTTCCATTCCCTTACAGTTAGTTATATAAGAGTGCTGCTGATGATGATGCAAGTGTCGATTTCACTTTGTGCAGTGTCAGGGTTGCGAACGAATTGGGAAGAGGGAACACAAAAGCTGCCAAATTCTCCATCAAGGTCACCTTAAGCACTTCAGCTTGTATTGGAGTCATCTTCTGGATTCTATGTCTGGCATTTGGACGTAACATTGCTTACCTCTTTACTTCCCAAGAGGAAGTTGCAAAGACTGTGTCAAGTCTCTCTGTCCTGCTTGCTTTCTCTGTTTTGCTCAACAGTGCTCAGCCAGTCCTCTCAGGCATATAGCTTTCATATAAGTTTCTTAATTAGAAGAGGAAAAAAAACAATGTCATGATAGATGATGATGGTGATATGATGGCTATTTTGATTGTTTACTTCAGGGGTGGCTGTGGGTGCTGGCCGACAAAAGATGGTAGCTTATGTCAATATCTGCTGCTACTATGTGATTGGGGTGCCAGTAGGCCTTCTTCTAGGATATGTGGCTCACTTACAAGTGCAGGTAACCGTAGGATATCGTTAACTCCTCCGGCCAGGCGAAGATTTGTTTCGCTCACTGACTTCTCTTGAATCAATGCTAATTAACAGGGTATATGGATTGGAATGATCATTGGAGTTGTAATGCAAACTCTTGTGCTTGGTTTCATTACCTTGCGAACGGACTGGGATGAGCAGGTATACTTGATCTCACATTTCTGGGTACTCTGATAAATATCCAAGTGATGGGAACATTTTGTTTGGATCTTCAATCTGCAGGTTATAAAAGCTTCAGAGAGGCTAAACCGGTTATTGATAACACCTTCAGATGAATCTGGTGCTGGTAGGGGCTCCTCCGTTCAGGAAAGATTGAATTGACTGGCATTGGCATCGGCGTCCAAAGTTTGTTACCTCATCACTTTCACTCTGTGCCGGCGACAATCCGATCACAATACAAAAGCATGCATAAGGAAGTCTTTCACTTTTCAATTGGTTTGTCTGTCATGTGCGTCTAAGTTGTAGGTGCATGTATACAGCACAACTGCAGAGAGCTCATTAATTACCATCCCCTCTTTTTTCTTCAAATAATTTTAGGTTTCAACTTGATTAGCTATAGTATTTTTAAATGTTATTGAATAACTTCCAGTTACGATGATCATATATGCTGCACACTCTCATTTCCCCAGAAAATGAAAGAAAAAAGATTGGCAAATACGAAATCAGATTCAGGGTAAGAGTACGAGATGAACAGCACTTCAACCCAGACGAGACAACTCATATTCCACGCTTAGGAAAGAAGAGCTTTAATAATAAAATCTGACATGTACACCGTTGTTGAGTAGATTGAAGCATTATATGCAACATTTCCAGAAAAGCAAAAGAGAATTTATGTGTATTCTATTCTTACATTGTGTCACGTCACAATATCATTATCACCCTCGCAAGAGGTTATATGCTGGTAAATCTTTCACACTACAAACATCTTCCAAGGCAAGCTCACGCTCTAACTGTCCTCTTGTGGACTTCAGAACATCCTGGAAATTAAAATAACCATCAAACAAGATGAGCGATGCAGATATAATGTATCAAGTAATCAGGTAGTAGCATATCATATGACCTGAATTAAACCACATTACATTAAATTCCATATACGAAGCCCGTTTCGCAAGCCATTGAGCATCCATCATTTGAAAGGCTACACAAAAGAGGTTGTCAAATGCCATTTCATCTTCTGCAAGTAGTTCCAAAAATCGGATACCTGCTATTGTTGATGGCTTCCCTGCATGTAATTGTGTCAGTAAATTCCCTAACGTTAAAAACCCAATAAGGCATCATTCTCAGCTCATTTACTTGCCACACGTTATCTCTCCTTACCTGTTTGAAGATCCAACATTTGCACCAATGTGAAAGAAATGTTTATGCCAGCCACTGCAAAGGGATATTCCCACTCGGCTCTTATACCATCCTTTTTGTTCAGTAACCTATGAAAAGACTCCTGATGAAAATACCAACCAATATACTTGTCAGCAAAATAACTACCAAACCAGCATCATTTGTACTAAATCTCCAGACAATCCGTTACTGGGTTCAGTAGTAGTTTACTGAACACATGGTCTTTTGAGGGTATAAAACACGGGCATCAAATGAACTCAAAGGGAACGAAGAAAGAAATTCTGATAAATTCTAAATAAAGACGCTCAATCGATAACAATATACAACCCACATAATATAAGAAAATGGAACAAACCGGATACTTCTTGGCAAAAAATATAAGATTCTCCAATGATACAAATCCTCCACCCCTTCAAATTCATGGGAAAAAGAAACAGCACATATAAGAAAAACTGGAATTAACATATAATTTCAGAAATTAACCAACCATCTTCATTAAAACCAGCTTACACCTATATTTCCTACGCATACCGGAAGTCAGTGGATGGGTCTGAACCTTGCCAACCCATCTCCTTCCAAAGCTCTGACTTAAGAGATGGAAGTTCCCTGTCTGGATAAGCCAGCCTCCACAGCTGTTTAAGTGCATCCTACAAAGATTTTTTTTATATATAAAAAAATCAATTTCTAATTCAAAAATGAAAATAAACTTTATAGCCAAGATTTTATCCCCATACAGAGGACAACAGGCCTTGGGATATAAAAAGTATAAAGTAAAATAATATTTTAAGAAGCTGCGATTAACATCCAAGTATTATGACATTTGCAACAGGATATACAACCATAAGCAATTCAACTTAGTGTTTCCTACCTTCATATATTCACGATAAATTTTATACTCTTTTATTAAAAGTCAATGATTTTAGCAAGTCAATGAAACTTCAACTGCAAATGAGAAGGAAAAAAATACATGAAAAATGATGGTAAAATGAGAAACAGAAGGCCTACTTGATGCTCCACTTGTGAACCGTCAAAGGGTACTCCCAGTCTTTGCTGTAGATTCCTGAGTCTTTCTTCCTTAAGGAGACACAAACTAAAGTATCAAAATTAAAGAGCTCCACAAAACCACAAATCATGACAAGGGTCCGCGTGTGCAGCTAGATTAGAGCAATGAACTGAGACTTCTAAACTTGAACAGCCAGAGACTTACAAGAGGGACACAAGCATTTGCATGCCATTGTAATATGACGCACAAACTGATTCAATAGCCATACCTGTAAAGGACTAAGACAAGGTTGAAGAAGCTTCTTATTTGATCCATTTTCAGTACCAGAAAAAAGAGGCAACAACCTCCCTATTAGTGATCCAGAACCTAGGACGATACTTGCTACAACAACCAATGCAAAACTCAGTCAACCAAAGTAGAAAATGCCAACAACAGACATTGTATTGAAAGAGCATAAGCAACTCCATATCAGGAGGAGGCTACGTAGTGCAATTAGAAATTTTAAAATTTTAAGTGTAATAAGCCAGCAGAGGATCATGACACATTAAAATTTAATAGTCCTCACTTCTCAACCATCAAAACAATGAATTGGTGATTAGATTTCATACCCAAATTCCACACAGACCTAAATCTATCCAGAACAGTTAAGAAGAGAATGCAAATCATGTACTAAGACTGATACAATTACAACAAATATATCACACCTAACCACTGTGCCCACTGAGCAACCAGCTGCGAGAATAGTGACGTCCAATGAAGCTGTTGCTTCCTCCGCTCATTATCCCAAATCTCTTCCAGTGTAAGAACCTACAAACATAAATAAATCAGCCAACACACAAACATAACCATAACCATTCCTTCCTTCCTTCCTACAAAATTATCTGTCATTAAAAGAAAAAAAGAAGGCTCACCTCAGAAGGATGATCGTCTTCATGACTATGCCCGAGTAGAGGTTCACTTAAATCATCAGTTCCAGAAGAGTGAAACTGCTCATTCTTTTTCCCATCAACGTCCCCATGATGAAGCCTTCTCCTCAAAGTCTGAGGCGCCATGAATTCGACCCAAAATCTACATTTCCAACCAAAAAGACAAAAGCCCAATAAAGTTAAAAAACCCTAAACCCAATCTAAGCTACCAACAAACAAATTGCAAACAAAATATAATCATTCACCCATTAAGTGCAAAACCCACAAATAAAACAGAAACATGATCACGAATTGGTTATATAAATGCAGATGAAAAGGAGACATTACCAAGAAATTCTATGGAAGGAAGGGGACAGGGAATCCTGAAGAAAGTAGGAGGGGATTGTTATAAAATATATAAGAAGCTAGAAAGAAAAGGAGAAACCCTGGTTGTTAAGGAAGCTCGAGGGTGGTGGTTAAGGAAGCTGGAAGGTGGGAATATTTTATGCACAAATTCATTAGTATATTTTTATGTAAATAAATACGTAATACTAGTATCAATCTATCTGTCATAGATATGCGTCTGTATGCTTGCTTCTCTTGCACGAGTCCTGGAAGAAGAGAGAGGACAATACAGAGATCTGAGCAGCAGACGTTTAGATAGAGAGAAATTAATTAATTAATTAATCGCCCAGCCCCTTTTTTTTTTCTTTCTTATTTCATTTAAATTGATACACTTGCGGAAAATGTATTTAACTTTAGGTAATTAATTAATTAGTGTAGTATTTATTTATGGATATAATCTGAATTTTTCTACATATTTATTACTATTTTATTAATATAAAATTTCAATATACGTTTAATTTAAAATTATGAAATTAATTTAAAAGTATATCATTCTATACTTCATATCTAATTTATTAGTATTTTTTTATAATATGAAAATTAATAAACTTTATTAAATTGAATGAAGTTCCTTTTTCATCAATTTTTGCTACATCGATACATTTATTAAAATATAAATTATTTATTACCTTATATTTTAGTTTTTTTATTAATAATATTTAAAAATGTTATTTGATGTATAATTTCTTTATATGAGTATTTTGATACGTATTTTGATATTTTCTATTTGCATGAATTATTTATACATATATTGTACTGTATAAAATAAAAGTCCTGATTTTTCCGGTTCCTAGTTTTTCAAAATCTCGATCTGACCGCAGTTTGACCCCGGTTGTACTTTAAAATCGTGAACCTCTCGTTTCACTGATTTTTAGCCCGATCTAGTTTTTACAATTTTATTTTTCCTTTAATTTCTCTATTTTTTTTAATAATTTACTTTTTTTGTCATTTTTTCTTTTGCAGTGAAAGGCACATAACAGACAGCCACTGGGTAGTAAAAATGATAAAATAATGTAAACTAACGGTATTTTTAACAGAATGGAAAGAAACGAACAGACGAATTTAACGTTGGGTGTTAACACAAAAGAAAGAAAGAAACCTTAAGCACTAAGCCCACGTTTTTTCTTTAAATAAATAAGAAGATTACAAAACAGAGCCTTGGGCCTATGAAATATACATACAACCAGCTCAGGCCCATAAAAGGAACTATACAAAGTCCAGCAGTAAGCATAAGGAGGAGGCCCAAAGGCCAGACTGAAACAAAGAGGCCCAAACACCCTAACTCTAGAAACACAGCAAACACGCTGTAATTTGCTCCAGACTAACAGATCACCGGACAACAAATTCCTAGCTCAGTGGCTTTCAATCAAGACGGAAGATGAGAGGAATCTGGAACTTATATGCTGCCAGCAACAGCACACATACGAGAATAAGCCAGCATCAGGCGAGGAAGCATCGCAAATCGCAATCCCCTCATCACAACAGGCTCAAGTGTGGGATGAGCCGATTCGATTATTCCGCAGTAGAGCAAGTGCTGGGGGTTTTCAGGCACCCACAGCCTGGATTCCGGAGAGCAATCAGCCTCACCTGTCAACTTGTCAGTTGCTGGGGAGCAGTTAGTCCTGGAAGCGCAGGCAAATTCTCAAGCCAAACATACACGACTGACAACTCAGTACATTTCATACTAGCTTCTTCACTTCCAACAATCTTCACAATAAACTTCACAAAACCACACCCCATGTAATGCCATATCATGGGAGTAAAAGACATGGACAGTCAAGTAAGACTTCATTAGTGCCTAGCTCCCAAGGAAACAAAAAGATATGCAGTTGAAGAGTCAGATAATACTATGACTGGATGGGACACGTCTACGAAAGACTGTCTAGATGGCACACCTACCATTTCTATTAATTTACACAATATTCCAAGGCTCAGCTGCGACTCTCTCTGGCCTCAACTTCAACAGACTTACTGTGGAATCATCCATTGGTCTGCGTACAGCATGGTTCATAGAACACAAATGCCTTTTGGCCACCCAGTAGAAGGCTTTACAACCAGCAGATTTGTTCTTTAGAAAAACTCACTGCCGAGGCACTGCAGGTGTAGTAGGCTGATGGTTTTGCCCATAGAAGCCGATACCGGGTGGTCTGTAATATCCTCCAGTAGCTGTAGTATGCTGCTGCTGCTGCTGTTGCTGTTGCTGTTGCTGTTGCTGTTGCTGCTGGGGTTGTTGCGGCTGCGACTGTTGTGGTGGTGGTGGTTGAGAAGCAGGCCTAGCCAACCCCATTGCAATATGTGGCGGTAGTGGGGGAGGGGGAGGCAGTGAATTTGCTACATAGCCATAAGGCATTACCGTGGTCATCATCCCAGCAGGCTGGACAAATTGATTTGCCTGTGCGTTAGCTGAAGACACAGGTGGTGGGGGTGGTAACGGGTGCATAGAACCAAATGAACCTTGTGGCTGGTTGGATTGGGACATGGATTGCATGCTTGTAGATAGCGGCACAAGTGCTATGGTTGTCCCTTGCTGCTGCTGTACAGGGGGGAAATAGGCCGTATTGGCTACATCAGCATTGCTGGAATCGGACATAGGCATTGGTTTCTCAAGTTTTTGCCGTTTCTCAGGGGAAAACATTTGTAGGCCTCCAGTAGATCTTAAGCTTCCGTTCATGGAAGCAGCTTCCTCCGCAACAAAAGATGACAGAACAGAAGAAAACATCTGTGCAGAGAATGTAGAGGCAGCGAGCTTAGCAGCGACAGCCGCCGCCGCTGCTTTCTTGCTCTCTTCATCAGTGGTTGTCAGGGGTGCAAGGGAAACTGATGGCTGCGTGATGGGAGGCTGAGGTGGAGTGCTGGTTGGCAAAACTGGAGGGATATTGTGCTCTACTGCCTTTATGGCTTCAGTCAGAGGGATGGCTGTGGTCGTGAAGGTGCCAGAATCAGTGGGCGATGTCAATCTCTTCTTCAGATTGCTTGTCTGCTCAATGAGACCCCGAGCAACCTGCATAGCCATCAAACTCATTGTATTACTAATTGCAGAATTTAAAGTAGCAAAACTCAAACTAGAAAAACAGAATCCAAGACCGTTCAATAAAGTAGCAACTCAGTTTCTAGTCAAGTTAACCACCACTTTCAAGTGCAACACACCCTATTAAAACAGAACAGCTCAAAAAATGCAAAACCGTAGTATCTGGTTCTCTTAGCTTCAAGGTGCCCCTGAGGCCTAAAGCATCACTAATTTTTATTTTTTTTAGCAGAGCCTAAAGCATCACTATGTTCATGACAGATGACCGTCGAACTTGTAGTTAGGGCTGCATACCAAGATAGATCATAAGGCAACTTCAACAGAGCTTAGGATTGGATCCCTAAAAGACTTAAAGAACTGACTAGTCAGCCTGTTAGGAAATAAATTGTCAACCAATCCAACACCTTTCCATAACACATGGTCAAACTGCTCAGTTATTGCATGGGATTGAGTTCATAAATACCAAATAATTTTACAGGTTAACCAAGAGCATTACATATTACTTACAATTCTTATTAATAAAAAAATTCCAGCAGAAAGTAGTGCCAAGTGATCGCTGTAACTGAGATATCTATAAGTACAAAACATTGTTGCATCACTGATAGAACAATTTTCCAAAATACAACCACAAGGTAATGATTCTCCCAAATCATAAAGCAAGCAAAATAATTTTTTTTTCCTAAACTCTTACTGCTACGCAACTTCTATCATGATTCTAGACCAAATGAACAAAATGAAAACCAGATGTTCCTTGCCATGCAGCCTATAATCTAAAAGGATAGTAGAAAGTAATGCTTACCTGCAACTGAGTGTTAATAAGGCCCCACTTTGATTCCTGGATAAAAAGTTGAAATAATTAGCAGAGCTTAGAAGTATGCGATTAAGTTATTTGAACAACAGGGCTCTTTTTTTCCCCGAAACATGAAGAGCAGGCTTTTATATCAACCAAAACTTACTTGATCTTGAACTGCATCTTTAAGCTGTGCAATCAGAACAGCCCTGGCTGCTTCAGCACTTTCAAGTTGCCCAACACACTTTTGAAGGATATTTTCCTGCTCTTGTAGACCATCCAGCAATGTAGAACAATGCTGATTTCCTATTAGGCCAGAAAATTACATGAAAACTTACTTTAAACCACAATAAATAACATTTCCATTCTATATTTCTACATTATTGTGAAATTGAAATGACATGTTGAAGCTAACAAATTATAATGTCACAAATGAGGGAAGCTAATCGCTTCAAAGGTATCACACAATTTAACTAAGTTGTCAATCTTATCAAGATCAACTATCTCTAGCTCCAGAAAAGAATGATTTTGGTTTTCATAATCACACCATCACTAGAACATGATACTAAAGACACATCATTTTTCTCATCTGAATATATTATGATCAACATTGCCTGAATCCCTAACTGAAACAGTACATTGATTTTGAAATGTATGACTACAGGAGTCTCCAAAGAAGTTTGTGAAACATGGATTCTGAGGTGTATATTGCTTTTTCTGTTTGCAATACTAATGTTCATGGAATATACAGCCTTATATGATAACCCAAAGGCTACAAAAGGGAGATACTGACTGATAAATTGTACAGGAGAACTATTGAAATCCTAAAAACAATATCAAAGAATGATATTCTCTAAGCACAACAGCTCAAAGCATTCGACATATTGCATTACAGCCATATTTTGAAGCGAAGCTAAAGCAGACACTTTACCTGGAGTAGGAGAATTTTCCATGTCTTCCCTAATTCTACCCACATGGGATGCAGCAGCATTACACTCATTTAAAGCAGCTTCTTCATCAACATGATCATCAAATACAGACTGAAATGCTGTAAGTATCTTTTCTGGCAGACCACCAACAGCCAATTTCTGAGGTCAAGATGATAAAAAAAAAAATACTGAATACCACAATGCGTATAAAGACATCAGAAATTAGGAGCTAGAAGAGAAGCAAGATATTTACAATTCTTAGTGAGTGAGCATCCCTCTTCACTATCTTGATAGGGTTTGAGCTCTTCCCATTGCTAACTAATGGGCCAGGCGGATTCTTACCAAGCAATTCATCTTTGAGACCCTGGCCACGAGAACCAAAAACTTTCCTTTCGTCCCATATGTCAACCTGCCCATAATGGAACAAACCAGTGAGACGACATGTAACGCCACTTAAAAGAAGTTAAATAAACAAGTCAAGCAGGGAAACCATAGTAAATAAAGCATCAACAAAATCCAGCATCCAAAACCATACAACTAAAATTGGATGCCGTATTGGCACATCCGTAGGTTCACTAACTATACCCCTCCTCCATATGCACAAATACATGAAAACAGATAAGCAAAGACAAAGGCAAAACACACTTCATTTACAGCTCCCACACATGGCAAATGATGAAGCATATTATGTAGAGAAAAATAACTAAGCCTACATAAGATGTGACACTCTAAATAAAAAGTAGAGACAGTTGATAAAGATATCACTCAAACTGTGCACAATAATACAATCAAGAACAGAAAATCAAAATAATGTCATTGAGTGCTTGGTAACCAGTGAAATGCATCATAGAGATGATCTCAAACTGCACATCAATGACAACATATAAAAATAAAAATAAAAGTAAAGAAAAGGAAATCAAAAAGAAGAAAGCGCAATAGGCAGTTGTAAAAAGAATGGTATGCTTTAGATTCTAAAAATCAGGTTGAGATTACTATATCAAATATAAGTTTAGAAACTTCGTCTTTACCGGGCAGCAGGATATTCAGATTGATTGAAAGTTAGTCAAGACAAAGAGATGGACAGCTTTGATGAGCACCACAAGGCATTCATGAATGCAAAACTAGGAGATTCGAGCATACCACTCAATTAGATAATGCTTGCCTAAATTTGCTTCTTATTTTCATAAAGAGTAAAGGCAGTATGTGACTTCTCTGTGGCCTAAGAATTTAGAGAGGTGAGCCATAAAGGCCACCTTTGTAAACAAAACAAGCCCCAGAACTGCTGTCCATTGGATAATCTAATTTGGTTGCTTTCAGAAGACAAGCCCAAATGGAAGGGCTGAACCATACAGTTGACGAAACAACAGTAACTAATAAAGTGAAATTGTTCTTGAAACAATAAATAAGAACAAATAAGTTTCAGAATATGTTGACCTTAAACACAACTGTCCACATGCATACGAATACGAAGCTGCCAAGTTAGAATGCACCAGTTATATGCTTGTGGAGATGGGTATGAAAAAGTGATACACATAAGAAGTACAAACACTAAGACCTTACCAGTCTCATAACTGCTTTCTTCCCATGGTCATCTCCATTCTCATAGACATATTTCAGAGACGCAGGAAGAACTTTCCAGAATTCATTGACAAACTCACTACCCTTCCGCCTGCTATTTTGCAAAATGTCATTACCCAAGTATAGGAAAGAGACGCGCTGCTCCTTCTGGGATGATGAGTTGAACAATTTATCCCATGTTTCAACAATCTGTCTAGCCTTCTTCCGGTGAGAAATACACCAGCGGGACAATGCTATTCCAATGTTTAAAGAAACACAGACATATGAGAATCAACATGTAAACATAATTTTAGTGAAAAATACATTGGAGACAGGAAATACACTGATTAACAATATTACTGCTCACAACCTATTATTCTCAATACTCCTTGCTAACCATTTCTACCAGAGATGGTACAAAATTTTTGCCACCTCTAGTGGACGTGAATGTCATTTTGAGCTTTAAATCTAGAAATTCAGGAACTGGTATAATCACATTCATGCGAACAAGGGGTAAAAATACTCTCAACAAAACTTAACAAAAATGATAAAGAACAAATTAGTGTATGGTATATAACAAATTCTGGCACCAAGTAGGTCAGTCATTCAGATTTAAAAACTCAATAATTTTGGAACCAATATAACAAATATTACTGGTAGTTGATATTACAAATAAAAAAATTAAAAAAATGGACAAACAATCCAGCGCATAGGACTCGTGGCCATAAATAAAGTTCGGAAAGAAGACTTTGGTAGAAAGGATACATTCAATGCTTTGTTGTGAGTTGTTGAGTTTTGACAACTTCTCAGCTAATATCTGCCCATCAAAAATGTCGCTGCTCATCTTTCTGCTTTATGAGTTGTCACACAGCCAATGAAGATCCTTGTAATACATAAAAAAGAAAAGAATTAGTTTAAATTATCTATAAACATTTCTACCAAAATAGCAGGTGAAATGTCACTGCAGATAGATCTGGTAGATATATATTCATTCATGAGTTGCAAATACAAGAAATACAAGCAGTATAAAACAATCTTCCTGAAGATTTCCAACTGAAATTTAATTTTTCAGAGCTCATTTAATCCAGCTGATAGAAAATGGTTAGAGACAGATGCAAGAATCTAGCTATCATAAGCTACACCTGAAGGATATTTAATTAAAATACATGATCCTCAGCTCATCAGCAGAGAGAAAACTTAAAATCACTAATTTAATAAAAGAACCAGGCTTAGACAGTCTCAATGATCAACCAAGTACGAGTCGATCTCAGAATAACCAAAACCCAGAGCCCAATGAACACAAACTTATATGTGAACTAAGATTATAAATGATAAAATACTGATGCAAAAGTTGCACAAACATGAACAAATTGAGTAACAGTTATCATTTCACTGCCTTGTATTGAGTCTAACAAAAAGGACTATGAGCCGCACATCAAACTGAAGCGAGCCAGAGCAGGATCAGACTGTAGCTGTTGCTGTCAATCTTAATAAACAGAGACAACACACAGTGCCTCAAACTTGAGCTGAATTCACGTTCCTCAAAAGTATACAAAGAGAACACAAAACAATTCATAGTCAGCTTACTCACAGGTCAAGGCATCAAGCTTGGCAAGATATCTTTGTTCAGTATGAAATTGCAAACAAGAGCGGTAGCATAGCACAAAGTTAATTTTAACGTTTCAAATTGCACACAGAAAAATATATTCCTGCCTTGCCTCATCAGGGAACAATACAAGCAGTTGTCTTCTATCCACAAATGAGATCACTACTCTCGCATGTGTCAATAGTACTAGTGGGATCATCACATTTATGCATTCGGGCAGATGGTCGGTTCCAATGGCTTAAAGCTTATTAAGCTACCCATGGGGTTTAAACATAAATATTTACCTCAGGCACATAGTCCCATCCCAAGCATTCAAGCACCGCCTCCAACTACGAAACTTCCTGGCAGATAAAAGTTTCAATAGAATTAAGTCTTATTAAACAGTATATTTCTCATAACTAAAAAGGTCTGCTAAAAATGTGCACCGCTGAAACAAGATACTGGGCATTAAAATAAACCAATACAGCATACAAAAATGAATTTGACAAAACTAAACATCATCTATAATTCCAAATAGTGATTACATAATTTTCCAGAAAAGAAAACTACACAATAAACACACAGCAGGGGAAATCAGATTGGTAGAAGGGAAACAATCAACCAAAAAAATCCAACAAAGAAGAAAGTAGAACTGAATGCATGACAAGAAAAAAAGAATGGTGGCATAGCCTCCAATAAAGCTATCTACATAAATTGACAGGAGGTGACACACTATATGCCACTATCATATCGAATGGGAACATCAAACAGATACATTAGAAATTGTGTAGTGTAATGGGAAAAAAAGAGCATCTGAAAGTATGTCCTTTTCAGACAAATTATATTTCTGCTTTGTTTACAAATTCTTGTCTTGTCTGGAATTATTGATGGCCATATTGATGGCACACAGCATTTAACAAATCAGGCACCATGAACATACAAAGGAATCTCAACTGCAAAATAACAATATGTGCCTAACTGGACAATAACTTATATTTTTTTCTATTTATTAGGAAGTTATTATCATTTATTTATTTATTGACAGGCGGGAGGTGGGACTCAAACTCACTGCTGGTATTTTTCCACCAGCGGACAACCACTGTGCTATTATTAAATTTCAAAAGTTACCACAGAAGTGTATGATTTGCAATTAGCAGGGAAAAACTTCCCAATAGCCTTAAAAGTCAAATTTCTGAACTTTAGCTAAACATAGAAAGACAGTAGAAGTAGTAGTAACAGCAAAGCCTCAATAGTTCATAATCATTTAGCGTCTAAAAGGGTCAACTAAAGTATTTCTTGATTTCAAAAGTTAACAAATAATCAACAGAATCAAAAATTTCAGGGGGAAAAAACTAAACCAGCTACGAATAAGTTCCACAAGACCAAAAACGAGCAAAGCTACCGAGCACTAAGAATTTGACTTCTCGAATTTTCCTTCTTCCTCTCCCAAGTTTTCTCAGCCACTAAGCAGCAGCATAAGATTTTCACACAATAACAACAGCAGCGACGACGACGAAAAATTATTAGATGAGAATATGAATTTACCTGTAAAGAAGAAGAAATGGCCGAAAAGAAATTGATAAGACCAGGAAAAAAAACCCTAGAATTTGAAACGTTTTTCTTTCTGTTTTTTCTTTCTTTCTCCAGAGTGAGAGAAGCGGAGAGAGATGAGGAAACTTGTCGTGGAGAGAGGGAGAGTTAAGAGTTTGAGTGAATTAGTAAAAAAAATTGTAAAAAGGAGATTTTTCGCCACCACAATTTTATCTTCGTTTTTTTTTTCTTGGGAGGATTAATTTGAGTTATCCAAAAAAATTACTGTAATAGGATATAATAAGAATTGCATATATTTTATTAGAAAATTTGTATTCAATTTTGAATATAATCGTAAAATTGGAGGTGTGTATTTAAAATCATTTAGCTTTTATATATACTACTCCCTCCGGTGCAAAATAAATAACTCTTTAGGATAGTAAAAATTTATTTCACCATGATCTTTGATCTTATTTTATTCCATTTTGTTTCATTTTTTTTAATCATAATTTTCACTCAAATTAACACACCATCATCAAATTGGGTTGATGCATAAAAAAAAATTTGTCATCTGTACAAAATATTGGCTTCGAAAAAAATAAAATGACAAGTATTATGAACGGTAAGAATCCGTACGAAAATGTCGTTTATTTTGCACCGGAGGGAGTAATTAAGTAAAGTTAAATATACAATGACATTACTCTTTCAAAAAAAAAAAAACACTGTAATTTTATTAAATTTTGTAATTTATATGATTGATACTAAAATTATCAATATGATTAGTAATAAATTGCAGCGTTTTGATACATTGAATTAGGAAAAAATATAATATATATTAAAAAATAAATAAAGTTCAATATAGGATTATTAATAGTTTATTGATATAAAATTAGAATTATACATTATAATAACGACATGTTTGGTTACACGTAATGGATCATAAGGAATGAATAAAAAATGAGAATGAAGACCCATTCCTTAGTATTTCATCTGTTTGGTTGTAAAGAATGGAGACAAGGGATGAAAATGAACTAGGAATGAGAATGAGGTTCAAAGCATAATTTTATGGCTAAACACTCCTTGGATATAACAAGAAATAAAATGAGAAGTAATCCTACCTAAATTTTTCTTATTATAAATACATTTTCTATTTTTTAAAATTACAATCTATGTCACTATATAAATATCACTTATTTGCCATCTGTTTTGTCCTAACTCGAACCATGACTTTATTTTTCTCTTTTTAATAATTCAATTAGTCTTTCGAAGAAAATGTTTGGTGCTTTGTTATAAAACGTTACTAATCATTTTGACCCATGGGAAGCTTCCTCCTTGATTTTTTCCGATAAACTTCCTTATTGATTTTTTTTTTCTTAATTTATAATTTAATTGTTAAATAAAATACATTTTATGATTTTTTAAACAATATTTTATTAACATTTCGTGTAGAATTTAATATTTATATTTTATTCAATAAATTTTTATATAAATTATCAAACAATATAATCAATAATTTGATCACTATATATATTTAATAATAATTCTATGAAATTAAAGGTAAAATAGAAATTTACAGGTTCATTCTCTCGTTTTTTATTATTCATTCCAAACAAAAATAATGGTCATTTAACTTTTTTATTCTCATTCGTGATGGAAGAATACCAAACATATTAATAGACATTTCCTTCATTCCCATTATATAATTTCATTCTCATTCCTTAAAAATTAATATTGGTGGAAATAAAAGACAAATGAGTGGTTTTGAGTTAACTTTGAAAGATAGGGACTAAATCGGGAACAACCGGACTTTTGAGGATTGAATTGAATTTTCCGTTCTGAAATTTGTATAGTGTGCAACCCGAAAGGCCGAAGCGAAGAGAAGAAGAACAGAGGAAGGAAGGAAGGGAGAGATGGAGGCGGAGGAGGATACGCTTTGTTTGCAACTGCACAAGCTTTCGTCCATCTCGTCAGAGGAAACACTTGACTACATCCTCACCACTCTCTGGAAAACCCGGAGAAGCGGCCTCAGCTCCCATGAAAAGACCCGGTTTCAGTCCATCCTCAATCTCCCTTCCCGGCCGGACCTCGACCTTGTAAGTTGTAACAATCCTTTTCCTCTCCCTCTGCTCTCGTGCTTCTCCTAATTTCTTCCATTCCTGTTCTTCAATTGTAGGTCTTGGCATGCCTTCGCTCGGTCATCAGGAAATGCGTGCATGAGGACTTGACCGGGGATCATCTGTTGAAATTGTTCCCGCCTGACTTGTCGCTTCACTTGCAAACCATGCTTCTCACTTTGCTCCATAAACATCACACCAACTGGAAGCAAGAGATTTCTAAACACCAGGTCACCCTCCTCAAAACGCCCCTGTTTATGTTCTTTCTGGATGCTTAGATTCACTCGCTTAGTTGAGCTTTTTGAACTTCTGGCTTGTATTCAGTCTTATTGTCACTGCATCTTGTCGGAGCCAATTTATTTGTTTTCTGTCACTTTATCTCTATAAAAATCCACTGGTAAGGATTCTTATGTCTAGAGTGAGTCATTGCATTCCTTTTCCCTTTCTTTCTAGCTGAATGCAAATTTGAATGCTAACAAATTATTTGGGTGTGATACTATATGATCAGTTAAAAGGACTGAGTCTATGAAAGTTCAATTGCAGTTACTAAACTTTATAATTTTTTATTGTCTTTTTTTGATTGATGTATCGGTTAGAGATTCAATACCTAGTTTTGCCACTGCATGATATGAAAGTGCCCAGAACTACTAAAATCACATTTTCATTTTCATCGTCATTAATGATCATTTTGTTAATGCCTCTTCTTGTTCATAATTTATTCATTGTGCTGTGCTTCATTTATGTAATGATAGAGAGAGAAAGAAGGGGGGAGGGGAGGGAGAATTGTAATGTCATCACAATGGCATTGAAGTGTAATGCTTACATATGTTAGATTCTTTGAGGGAGCACTTTTCCATATTTATGATATTATTCCTGTGTTATCTTATTCTTACCTCACCAGTTTTTTCTTTTATATGTTATTAACGTTTTCCTCTTTTTGCGCGTATGATTTCTCTGTATTTTCCTTCTTGTTCTGTCTGTCATCTCAGTAATTTTTATTTTTATGTAAGTTTCCTGTTTAGCCTCCATTGCCAAGGACTAATGTTTCCTACCAGGTGAAAACCAATGTACCTTCATCTGACTTGTCTTCTGGAATATCCATGCCCCATTGGCCTCATGAAGATGATCCTACTGGACACTTATATCCTAATGATCTTCCAACTTATAGACCAACTACTGGAGATGCTGCTACCTGGCAATCTGTTCCTGTCTCTATACAACAGGATGCTGGCCCTCCTGACAACTTGGTAAGAGAGAAGAGTCCTGATCTGTCAAGATGTTGGTTTGGAATTCTTTGTGATGATTTTACTTTCTGGCGAACAGTAACTTTCATGGAATAGTTGAACTCTTAAAGCCTGCCAATAAATTGCATGTTAAGTTTCATTCTTTAACCGCATATTGATTTGAATGACTTAAGACTTCTGCTATTTGATGGTGTTTTATTTTTATGTAGGCAATTCTTCCCCGTCTCATGGCAATGACATGGACCATGGAGAAGCGCAACTTTGCTCCAGCTAATAGAGCAGCCATCATCACCCTCAAGGTATAAAATAAAAAAACATAAGTATTCAGGTTCTGTATTTCAGAACAGAAAATGCTGCGTCATAACCTGATGCCATGGGACGATAATGGGTGCCTACAAAATGTGTTGGGAATAGATAGATTGAGTAATGTTAAAGCTTGTGACTTACTTATTAATGTAATAGGCGTTTTGGTAATTCCTAGTGGGGACATTTAGGTTTTAGGTCCATTCAACATCATCCGGTAAGTTTTCTGAAAAGTTGAAGGCAAATGGTCTTCAATTTCAAGGTTTGACCTTGTTCCAACAATCTTTAACGCTTCTATTTGGAAGTCTTTCTTGTTAGTTCTCTAACTAAGATCATTTGAAAATCATTTACTTTCAGGTTTTTGCTGCTTGATAGTTTGTATCACTTCTGTTTCTTATTAGTATAATGCTAGGATTACTAACGTTTTTATACTAAGATTATTTTGGTAGCTGCTGTATTATTTAATTAAACCAATAACTACCAAGTCAATTAAAGAGCGGCATATGTGCATTACATAAACAGTTTTAGAAAAAGTGGTGTCTCTAGCAGTGTTTCTATATAATTTTCCTTTCACTGAAGTGTAAGTTTCATGTTTTGATGCTAATCTTCTGGTATTATTTTGTGTTTTTGTGCTTCACTCATCTTCTTTTCTCTCTATCCTCAACTGTAGCTTCAAGATCACACCAAGTCTAGTTCAGGAGAGATGGATGTGAAATTTCAGCTTACAAGAGATACAGTTGATGCTATGCTGAGCTCTATGACATATATCAGAGACCGACTTTCAAGTGTGGTATGCATGATTTTCTTTCATAGAGTATTTCTTTATCCTCGTTATTTCCTATTCTATATGATGGAGTTTGGGTATTGAAAATGAGAAAAATATCTGCACTCTTTGTGTGTGTTTATGCCTTTTTAGGAATGAAATGTTTGTGGTTATGCATCATTTACAATTTGAATGTGTTTTTGATGGAAAATTCTTCTACCAGGTTGGGACTTCTTCAGAGCCAGCTCAAAAGAAGCAAAAGCAGTAGAACCCTGCTGCCTTTGATCTTCCTTGTTCATATTTGTTATTGTCAACCTATTAGTACGGAAATCCGACTTGCATACTTAGTTACAATGGAAAGCTTAAAAAGTTTGAAGGGTTAAAATTAGTGTTTGGTGGTGAGGGAGGGTTCAAACTCAAACTTATGCCCACACCTGATAAGTTGCCCTCATTCAATCACAACTCGGTCACGATTGCTGTCTGTTCCAATTTTATCGGATGTCTCCCATTTTTTAGATGTCCGCTTCTTAAAACTAGCCTACCTATTGTGCAAAAGGCTCGCTATCCAAAGGCAAAACAAAAGAAACAAACGAGGATGCACATCCGGAATAGATCATATCATACCACTGGTTTCACAAACTCCATGTATAGATCCAAACATTTTCAAAACAAAGACGCATTCATGCACATCTCCAATTGATCACACCATTGGTTTTACAAAACCTAATTTACAATGTACAAATATTTGGATACTCTTTTCTCAAGTAAAGAAACTCAAACTGCTCACTCTTAGGCCTTAGCTTCTCAAAAACAAAACAAAGCTCACTCTTAATATCCAGAGAGAAAAAAAGAAAAAAGAAAAATCAAACTTCAAGAAATCAAACCAAAAACTCATTCTTGAAGAGAGCAAACGAATTAGAAAGCCAAAAACGCCCACCTATCACTAATTAAAACAAGACGGTAGATCAAATAATATAAAATCAAAAAGCCCTTGATAACAAAAGGAAAATTCAAACCAGAAATACTCACTCTCTAAAGGTCTCTTTCTCGATCTGAATCACCGGAGTTGGATGCTTGAGATTTTTCCTCGTTACCTATTGAGTCCATGCTCAAGCTTGAATTTCCAGCTACTTCATCAAACCCATGCTTCGATTCATGGGCAGTTACGCTGCTTGCTAGGACATCAGATTCTTTTGCACTTGATTCATGCTTCCTGATCGGATTATTGTCAATCATCTCAACGGTAGATTCAGATGCGGAACCTGCTTCATTTACTTCCAACACTCTTGGCTCAACCTCCTTAGTCAAACCAACCGTGCTTCCTTCTGCTTGTAAGTGTTTTGAATCCAACCGTTTTGTCTCTTCCTCAATGTCATCCTCTGAAACTTTCTTTAGAGCAACATGAATATCTTCCAGAGATCTTGCTTCTATGAATTGCAACTCTGAACTGGTCTGCCCACAACTGGATTCATTCGGAGCTAGCTGTTGACTGACCATGCTAGGAAGGATTACCTCCTCCACATTTACTCCTTCATGAAGTTGCTTGAAAGCCACATCAACATCCTCAGCAGATCTAAATTCTAGAACTGGAAGTTCTGGTTCGATCTGTGTCCGGCTTGAACCATTTTGCAAAAGATCAATTTTAGAACTCCCAGCTCCAGTTTTTTCTGGTATATGCCCATCATTAAGGGTCTCTCCAACAATTTCTTTGACACTGAAGTCCCCAACTGTATCCAATTCTGACAATAACTCCTCATCGATCTCTTTTATCTCATCTTCGTCTTCATTAATTTTCTCAGCAAAACTAGAACCATATGCCTCTGCTTCATAATTGGAGTGTTCAAATACAGGACTGTTGTCCTCGTTAACAATTTTATCAAAGACACTTCTAAAATCAGCTCCAACTGCGGGTGTTTTGTATTCTGGACTCTCAGATGAGACTGATGCAGAATCAGACCTCAAGTATGGGATTCTTCTCATTTTATCTTCAGACTCATAGACCTCCAAAGCATTTACATTGTTGGTTGTCCTCCTTTCTTCTGTAAACTCCGCTGGAGTGATTGATGGTTCCTGCTTAGAGAAAGAACAATCATTCTTAATCAATTTAATGTAGAGGGCAAACATTAAATTCAACGACAATAATTGAATTGATCAAACAAGCACAGTTATTTTCCCAAGATACAATAGCAGTAATGTAAACAGAGACTTCCAAGGACAGTGCCATACATAAAAAAGAAGAAGAAGCGTGACTAGATATTTGGAGAAGAACACAAGTATTAGAACAGAATCTTAAACATATAGAATGCAGTAGATTTTATTTAAGTACATTTAAGAAAATAGCATGTGTAGTATCTATGAGACAAGGCATACTCCTACATCAAGGGATCCCCATATGAGGTAAATCATATGCATAACCCATGAGTTCACAATATACGTGCAACAAAAGGATAAGTACACATTGAATTAACTTATTTCAATTAAATAACAGTGTCCTACAAAACTAGCAATCTTCTATTCTGGCTTCCCCTTTCCTAATACTGCAAACTCAGAGCAAAGAGTACTAAATCTGTTTTGTCAAAATACATGGCGTACCCAAATCTCATGCAGTGAATTCCATCTAATAATTAATAGCTGAATATGATAGATTACTAACAATGAAAAAGCATAACAAAAGACAATTTGCAGAAAAAAAGTTTAACATGAATAGTTGGATGTCTTACCCATTTTTCTTGAATGTTGAAGGATGGCTCAACCACGGATTTATCTGACCAGGGCATCTGTTTATTCATTTCAAGAGGAGATTTCTCCCCCGAAGGCGCATGCTGAGAAGTAGACCCTAGAGAAAAAACTGTACCAATTTCTACACCAGAGCTTGATGAGTGCAGCTCTTCCTGCTCGAGATTTTCTTCTTCATTGAATGAGAGATTTTCTACTTCGTGGAATGCTTTGGAAGAAGATGGAACATCCAAAACTTCCTCAGTCAGCACAGCAGGCTGTCTTTCCTTGTGTGCAAACATATCCAAATCATCAGAAGGCATAAACTCAGACCTAGAAGCCTCCAAAACAGATTTCTCACTTACAACTTGCCTTCCATTAACATGAGTATCAGCATCACTTGATGAGCTGACCTGATCCTGTTCAAACCCGAGAATCTCTTCCATACCATCTGCAAACCCATTCAACAGTTCCCCCTTAGAATCTAATAGCTTGTCTTCTGCTGAAACATCTTCAGCTACCACTGGAGGAACTTGGTCCTCTACTGCAGCTACATCTACCTCTTCAGATGCCAATTGATAGCAAAAAGTGGCAGAATTGAACTGCACAGTAACATCTTGGTCTGCTTCAACGATGGTTTCTGCAACAAGACTTGATGGGTGCATCAGTTCCTGTTCTAGATTAGGGCTCTCTAAAGTAGAGACCAAAGCCTCCTTTATTGATCCATCATCTGATGAGGAAGGGGGTGAATGAACAGATACATGCTCAACAAAAGATTTAGGTGATACAAACCCATTTTCACCATTTGCATCAACTCTTGTAACACAATGGTCCCCAATCTTGGCAACTTTCCTAGACCTTGAATCACTAATGAGAGGAAATTGTCCTTTGGAGGAGCCTTCGAGCAACTCTTCATAACCAGCAGCATCTGACACCATGTTCTCAGTATGCAGCTCGGGGTCTTTCTCTGTCAGCACCCGTGAACTCACTTCTGATATCTCTCTTTGTGTACAAGAAGAAATGGAAGAAAATGAGAGGAACTTCTCAGATGGGGGACTTGAATCATAAAGTGGTTCCTTCCGATGAAGGTCATCAACTGTCACACTTGTAAACTGAACATCTGAATTGAGTGAACTTTGTGCAGAAATGCTAGATTCCTGAATATGATGGCCTCTTAACTCCACAGTAGGCTCTGGACTGTCAACTGCCAACCCACTCAAAAGATGCAAATCTGACTCCAGTGATGTTTTATAATCCTCTGTTGGCCCCAAAGTAGAATCATTATTTTCATTGTCAACCATCACTTCACTAGTGGAATAAAAATCTGGGTCACCCGAAGATTGCATTGAGGTGATCTGCCCAATATGATCCTCTATCGGTACAAGAACAGTCTCCCTTTGTTGATGATCGTCTTCTACCCCACTCACAAAATGGAGATCTTGATCAAGTAAATTTTGGGTGGAAATAAGACACACTTCAGGTTGGAAACTTGTTGCCTCTAGACTTGTCAATCCTCTTTGCACATGATGGATTTTTTCATCTACTTCTGAGGAGGACGATAGGCTTGAAGTACTGCTGTACTCCTCTCTGTCAGGCCCCATTCGTAGAAGAATTTCACTTGTATTGAGCTCTATAGGTGTCGCCCCTTCTGATGCAGACAGACTTGAATCTCCTTCATGATGATTTTCAACCTCCCCTGGTGAAATCTCCACTCCGTCTTGATGAACATCACTCTTCTCAGCTTGGTCAATATCAGCAAAATTGACATCTTCAGAGGATAGGCTTCCCCGTTCACAGAGTACAGAGACATGGTCCAGGTTGGAGATTGGTTCTGTTTCTTGAAAAACATCAACCTCACCTAGCTTCTTGTCCTCCTCATCTATAGCTGAACTTTGAGATTCTGAATCAGGAACCGAGCTCATCTTCGACTCACTAACTTCACTTGATTGCCGCTGGAAAGTAGAATAGCCTGTTCCTTCAGCAGCAAATCGCTCAGGGACAAAATACGGCTTCCACCTAAGGTCCTGCCTCTCTTGCTTGAAACCACCAAAGAAAGATGGCCCCACATTGAAACTTTCATGCCTTCGAAAGAATGCCTCCCTGTGCTGGGGCACAGAGAACTCCTGTTGAAAACTGTCACCCTTAAGATCAGGTTTTTCCTCATTTGAGTCATATGGGAGGTCAAAAGGGTTTCTTCTTGGTAATAATATTGATGGAGCAGAGCCAGGAACATCATCAAAAGGAAGATCAAATGGGTTGTGCCTTGACGTTGAAATGGGTGGAATACCAAAGGGAAAATCAGAAGAATCAAAGTCTATAAGATTCCTCTCAGCCATCAATCTCAAGTTTCTACGAGCTCTCCTCCTTGCAATAAGACTCTCTAGACGTTGGTTTCTTTCAAGTTCTAAAGTCCCCAAATCCATGAGATTCTTTTCATCATCCGCTGTCCATTTGATTGCAGACTTATACCTGTCTTCTTTAACTTCTCCATGTTCTTCTTCTTCATCCTCCTCCTCCTCCTCCTCCTCCTCTTCTTCTTCTTCTTCATCTTCTTCTTCTTCTTCATCCTCATTCTCATTCTCATTCTCATTCTCATCATCATCATCACCACCACCATCACTACCACCATCACCATCACCTGACTCAAGAGAGCTCTCCTTACTCTTATGATACAGCTCCGAAGCAATACCAGATCTATCATGAGACATATGAGCTGGCTGTGGAGCTTCCTCATCTAAAAGAGGGTGGAGCTCGTCAAGCAATGGAATGATGTCTGCCATTGAAGCATCTGGTGAGGAACTCTCAGCCATGTCAGACCCTGAAGTAGAAACCTCATCACCCTCTTCTTCCTCCTCATCATTGTCATTTAACCGATTCCAGGATGAATCATGAGGAAAATCTACGTTGTTATATTTCAGTACTTCTGTGGACTCTCCAGGGGCATAACTATCTCCTACTTCTACGTCCTTATCTGCTAAATTTTGAAGCAGAGAATATTTATTCCCAACAGCATCCTCTTGACTTAACACCTCTTTGATCCCTGGCTTCTCCTGGTGAAGTTTCCTCTTCTGTTCCAACTCAAAACCATCAAAGTCTCTCTCCACTTCCTTGGTGACTTGATTCCCAGATTGAATTTCCCGTGATCTTTCATCAATGAGCGGCATGTAATCACCTAAACCATCATCCCCTTCAATCCCACTAATCTCATTCACAGCTAAACTCTCCTCTTGTGTGTGCCCTTTCTTCCCTAAGAATCTCTCAATGCAAAAACTCTCATCTCTATCGGCAATAACAGTTGTTGCATCCTCCACAAGCCCAGATTTGAGAGATGAGATTTCATGGTTAATTTCCTCTTCTTCCCCGTCATCTTTTACTGCCTCTTTTTCTATCTCCGGTATATTCGGTTCCCCAAAACTCAACAAGGTCCCGAGCAAAATAGCAGTGCAAACCAAAACAGGAGAAGCAGACGCTAAAAGGGAGAACAGAAATGGAAATGATCTGTACATAAAAATCAAGAAACAAAGCATACCCACGAGAATTGGATGCTTACAAACTGATTGATACCATATCCTAACAGAAACAACCAAAATGTTCCACATTTTAACACCAATTCCCATTGCGTCAAAACCCAATCTCTCCGTCTCTATTTCCAATCTGTTGCCATATATATATATGTATAAAAGTTCCAACAAAATAAACACCAGTCAGAAAGAACCCAACACGCACTAGATCCATTAAGCCAGACACCAGAAAGAGCGGAGAATTGATTGATTGATACACTAAAAGCAAAACCCACCTTAGAAATCCAATCAAATGCGCCGACCAATCAGACGAACAAATTCAACACCTGAAATCAGCAACATAAGATAAAACGAAAGTTGAAGAGATGGGTAGTGTTAAAAAGACGATAATTCGATCAAAATGGGACCAGACCAATCAAATTATACCTGAGGGAAGCAGGGTTTGAAAGAAAGTGGAGGAAATGGTGTCAAGGTAGGGAATAACAAGAATTGTTCACCAAGAGTGAAACAGAGATCAAAGTGGAAATATGTAAAGGAATCAACAGGGGGAGGGGGAGGGGGA